>JAPYZR010000812.1:0-31888 GCA_030522945.1 Trichopria nigra
TTTGGAAGGGTGATTCTACATAACATATACAATCCTTTAAAAAATATCGATGAAATTGGTTCAAAATTAAACGAGAATTATCCGAAATAAATTATTTTTAGTGCTGGTAAGAGATACTGTTTTACAGTATAGTACAGTAGTAATATTTTTCATTTTTAGTTTTAAAATTATTTGTTTATATATCTTAATAATGTATGTATATATATATATATATATATATATATATATATTGTGCAGTCCCCATATATTGTAACCACCGTGCTTAAAGGGTTTTAAACCCAAAGCGCAATATAAATAAAAGTTATTATTATTGTTAATATCGTTGTCGTGCAGCTATCATAGCTATAACTATGAATTCGAAAACATATAGATCCATAAATTGAAATAATTTTTGTACGTATTGTAAGGTGCATGCTTTGTCTACGAAACGCCACAAATATATGAAAGGAATAGAATAGTTAGACATATGCGTATCCGTTAAAGGGTTGAGCATATTTTTCTTCATGGTTGAAATGGGAATAAAACAAACGCGACCAATACGAGAGTACAAAACATCGTTTAAGATGGTCGTCTTCTTTTCTTCATGACTATACATACGTGTATCGATTGAATGGAATAACCGATGAGAATAACCGAAAAGAGCTCCGAAGCGATCGAAACGGATGCAGGATGCGGCGGCGTGTAATGGCTGTATATTATATTCCTGAAAAGGCAAAGTGTTCGTGGCATACAATGGGCTGGCAACCACAATATTTTGGTACAACCGATCAAGGGGATCCTGTTGGCTGAGAGCGAATTTTCTGAGTCTGCTACCCTCGCTGTCCTTTGGAATAAGTTCGTCAGGGCGTGAAAAGCTGGCAGATAAAGATATAGCCGGTCTACGATGCTGTGTACAGCTAGCTCTGGTAGACGGTCGGCGACTAAAATCTATATACCGTACCCGCCCGCGGTTAACAACGTTACAGAATTTCAGGCATTATATGCTCGAGATGTCGGCAGAGAGAAGCGATTCACGCTTTGCATGGGACTTTGCGGCTTGCTTCATGTTACTCTCTAGTTGAACATTTTGGTTCAGTTGGTGGCTTAAAACCCTTTTGGAGTAAGTAGCATTCGTTTAATTATTTTCATGTCGATACAATTATTTTGACAACATCGTCTGACTAGGGCTTGCACATCGCGAGCCCATTTGAGTAAATGAAGTACATCTACTGCATTACAAATATCGTCCATTTAACAAATGAACGGTTTTATTTGACATATTCTATATTGAGTTGAATTGGCTTTATTGCTCGGATCGTTGGCACTATTGTTTGTCAACGGCTTTGTGTCAAAATTTCGAGGTAGATGGTAACAACTCACTATTTAAATTTTGTATCAGTTTTGGTCTAAAGGTTTCTTTGTTATTCATTAAATGTACATCAATTTTTTGGACTTGCCGACAATGGTATTTAAAAAATCTAATCTAACTCAAATATGACTATATATATATATATGTCGCATCACATTTCTATGAAACTGGATTTATTAAGCCTATTGGGCTGACTAAGTTCTCTGAGCACTATAACGTCTGAAGCTAGCCTTACCTATAATGGACTGATTAACGTCTGCCGGAAAGCGAGAATGCAGACGTTGCCCGAAACTGACACTATTAGAGAAATTACTTGTGACACTAACGTAAGGATTTCAAGATAATGATGCAATGGAAAATTAAGTAATATATTTAAATCAAGATCCGGTTTGGATATTTGCGCTTCTCATTAGAATATACAAACAAGGACCGAGCAGTCTATAAAACCATTGGGGTCATTAAACGAAGATATATAAAGTTCCCTCCTCCAGAATTAAGTCTTTCTATAATATTACCAATGTTCAGACTCTAGGATGCCCTAACGAAGGAAGTACGAAATGTTGAATTTCTCAATTTGAAAAAAATGTTTCCTGGGAAATGTGAAAACAAATCATTACCTATACGTATTTGGTATTAATCACTCTTGGGCCTAATTAGTTTTTCCAAATACATGCGACGCCATGGTCAAGTGTTCCAAGATATGGTAAAATAAGGTTTCGCTGCTAGATGCCCACTCGACTTTTCTACAAGGGCATTCCAAGTAATTTGATGTAATTAAAAAAGTAGAATTCACTCCCCAGGTAGAGCGAGTCGTAACGCGAGAGCCGTATGCTGAACTCGCTGTTAAAATTCATGCTTGGTTTTATCGTTGATGCAATTCAGCTAAGCAAGCACATAGTCGTACTAATGAAAATTTAGCGTTAATACGTATTGCCCCTTTAATATACTTGAATTTAGTCGAGGAGTTCGGCCGGATATGTCTGTAGGTGTTGTTAAAACTACCATAACCCTTATTGCCGCCGCAAAGAGAAAATTAAATTTCAAACGTCAAATTTGATCGCTCTTTCGAGACAGTATCTACGAAGCTGGGCTCCAGTTCATGCACCTCAGCGAGCATCCAAGGAGAGTGCTATCAAAATAACGACCCCATCTCATCTCGGAGTGCGTTATTCGTGCCTGGTTGCGCTTGAAACGAGCCGGCTCGAGCAGCGCCGTATATGCACAATTGTACAGGGGCGTGCGGGTCCGCGTGGGCTATGTGCAGCTTTGCAAGCAAGTTCTCTCCTGGGCAAACCTGGTCAGAACCTCGAGGAGACACGGTACGCGTCGATCTCGGTTTCGGCGCATCTGCTCCGCTGATTGTCCCTCGGCTGGTGGCATTGGTGCGAGGCGCGCGTCATTGAGCGAGGCCAAACCACCGAAAAGCGTATATATAGGAAACCACCTTGCTGCGTAGCTGGGTACACATGTATGGCAGGATGCAATTTTCAGGCAGCTCTTCATTTGTGCCGCGGACGTGGCTTTCGTAAAGGATCAATGGGTATCGCGTTAAGGGGCGCTTCTTTCTCGAAAATCGGTCGAGGGGAATCGCCGCCGATTCCGCCGAGATGAACACGCGACGGAGGCGCATCTAAGACCGTCACGAAATTTCCGGTGAAATTGTGCGATTTACAACGACCATAATGGGCTATTATTTTTGGTGTCCTTATTGTGTAACGCATCGCAGTTCCTATATACATACCCGCGTGGCGTCGATGTTTAGTCGATTTTTTTTTTTGTTTGCGGTAATGGCTGGCAATTTCAATAGAAAAGAAATTCATGCACGAGGGACCTTCGGTCCATGAAAACGAATAATTTTTTTCGCCATTATTTTCTGGCGTTGTGCCTTGAGGAACTCGCATTCGCATGTGCAAGATATAATGTATGGATTGAGTTCGAATTTCAAATATCAGAAAATATTTTTCATCCATTGTCGCGGTAATTGGGTTACTTTTAACGTGTAAATGGACGAATTGAAAGAATGATGAAATCATTATGCAAAAATAAGTGATCGACGTGCACGTTTTCAGTTTGGAGGAATTACCGATTATTTAAAAATGATTGAGGTATTGCAGAAATTTCGCTGGCTACTTTCGTTTTGAAAGAATACACGTTCTTCAAAATATGTACATATTTAAACAGTTGGCACATCAAGGGGAGCAGATCCGCGAAGAAGAAGCTCATAATGGATCGGGACATATATACTGTGTTGGGAAGCGCAGTGGGATCAAAGGACATCCTCGTTCACGTGTTCGATGTCAGGCAGTAGGACGAGGGGCCGTGAGTTCATACTGCTGTGTAGCCGGGGTATTGGTACGACTAGATACGACGTGTACGCGTGTACATCGCGACACACGTGCACGGAATACAAACGTCAAGCGTACGAGCACGATCACGTCCACACGATAACATAGAACATCAGCGTGCTTCGACACCTCGTCTGACTTACGGGTTAATCGATGTCTGCCGTATCGCCGCCTCGATTAGGGAACCGAATCGTGGGAGTAGATACATCAAGATGTTACTTAACGCTGATGTTCCATTATCTCGTACGGCCATTGATCGCTTCTTTCTCATTAGACGTTTGATCAGGCTTCCTACGTATATATATGGTATCGGAAGATGCTAATCTGTTGACGACAGGTCATTTGTATTTTGAAGATCTTTATCGCGTCTTAGTAAAATGTAATCCCGAGTAGAAATTTATTAAGGCCCTGATCAGGCGTGTAACGCTGGAGTCTGGCCCTGATCAGAGCCTTAGATGATTTCTACTCGGGATGCGACATCATAACCCATAGCTGGACATAGCTTGAGTAGATTTACAGAAAAAATATTTTGAAATGGAACGATCTTTCCTGATTGGTCTATCGTCGGATTTCTAGCGCCTAACACAAAAACAGTGGATGCAAAAAACTGAACCTACATTGATCGTCCAATATAGATATACGAAGTCGGAAATGAAAATGATTTTGAATAATTTTTCTCTTCATTTTCCAACGGTATACATTATTTTGTCAATTATTTTTAAAATCCCACCGCGCCAGGGACAAACGATACATAAAATAAAATAAATTCATAATACGCGATATGTGTACATTCAATATGTCAAAGAGTTCGAAATCGCCGAATCGTTTTCAATGCAATTTTTATTCCGACGCTACTTTGAATCACCTGGGAATTATTAATTGCGCTGGCGGGAATACGTAATCAAGGTATTCGCGATTTCAAGGCATCCATGGCGCGGGCGTTCATCATCCATGCGCGCACATCGAGTGACACGCGCTCATAAATATTTGACCACTTTTTCCCCGGGTATTAAACGCGTGTTTACCGGCAGTATTGATTGGGAATTCGCACACAATGAACAGAAACGCGGAAGCCTGTTTGGAAATAGTTATCGGTCCAAAATACTCATAGGAAAATCAGTTGACACATTTCCGGTTCATTAAATTTTGCCATTCGATATCACTGCCCATATTAATCAGACGAACACGTAACTCCAACTATGTACGTAACGTCATCGATGAAATCGCGTAGATTTCGCGCAAACAAATCACGAATTTACAAATGTCGAAAGTGATCACGTGTTACGCAATCATTTTAAGTGACTTCTTGATTCAACTATATTAAAAGGGGGTTAATTGGTCATTATTCGGAAGTTGTTTCTAAATTGTTACGTGACTGAGGTAGTTTGTCATTCGGCTTATGTTTTCTGTAGTTTCCTATATGCAATTTCCGGACCATCACTTGGATGCTGGCCGCTATCAGTTTACAATGTATAAAAGACGGGGCAACAATGAATTAAATAATGTAAATAGTAATAACGAGTTTTTCCACATAAACGTTTGAAACCGAATTCGATACTTCGATCTAAGTTTTTATCGATACATCCATTACAAGATTAATGGGTATATATATACGTTAAAAGGTTTTAATCGATTGGTAATTCACTTTTTAAAAACACGCTGTTTAATCAACATTCACTGATTACGTCAATTTGACATGGACAATGGCGTCATCATAAAGTACTCACTATTCTGCCTAAGCCTCCATATAGAGCTCCTCGTTTATACGTATATAGAGCATGGTTTCATCTATATTTCGTGGTCATTTTGTCGCGGTTGTATGGACCCAATGATTGCATGTCGATATCATATGCGCTCATACTGGGTGACATGATAATATCACATCGTACTCGCTGTGATACCACTATATAGGATAAATAGTGTAGCGTTGGAAAAATATGACCATTATTGTACAATTTTTTTTCTACTATTATTTCTGCTTGTTATGGACAGATCATTTTTCAATGTTGTTTGCGTGCGTTCGTTTCATTTGTTTCCACAAAAAGGCGTGATTTCCGATTTAATGATAAATTCCTAGCTATTTGTTATTGACGGCAAAAAAGTATGCGAAATCGACCAATGTAAACTATATAGCAAACGAGCAAATCTTTGTTATTGTAAGTGATTGTAAAAAATTTATCGAGAACACTGCTACCCGTGTGGAAATTGCCAGGTCTGGGCCCGGGCAATTTCTACATGGGTATTGTTATTATATAGTATTATAACTATACACCAATACGTTAATTAATTGCTTTCGGTTTATTTTAGAAGAACAAGATAATTGTATTGTGCACAGTTCTGGAAAGATCAGTTAAGTTTTTCATCCTTAAGGGTAACGTAAACTATAACCTGATTGGATTGCTCTGTTCATTTACATTGTGCATTAAGCGAAATTTCGGTGACATAGAAACCAGGGGCGAAAAAGTCGAATTTATATTTGTTGTTACATCGACATAAATCATACGTGCCGCAATTATGCGGGAAAGTAAACTGCTAAAAAAAAATCGCGTACCACCGCGACTCATTAAAGTGCGACAGTTGTCCCACCGGGGGTGGGTCTTTTTTCGCCGGCACAACAATGTAGTCATTTGGAAAATATCCGAGAAGCGCATTGGCGTCATACGTCCACCGCTGTACCGCACACACATATGCGGGTACATAGGAGGTTGGAAAACAGGCAGTCTCCTGTACATGGCGGTACCCATACAAGCGCGAATAGATTTTCCGCAAACTACCGCGAACAAACAGTCCGCAGCATTATTCGATTCTACGCGTTTCGCATGCGAGCGCGCAACTGCTAATTTGCGGGCCTTTCATGCGGCGTAACCGTGCAGCAGGCGTCACGTCCAGGACCTTCCTGGGTGATCCGAGGTGTAACGCGAATAGTGCGCGGGGCACGTCATCGGGTGACGTTAAATACGATATCGCGCGTGCATTGACCGTGGGCCTATCATTATCCTTTAAACCGCCATATGCGGCTGTGTCTTTCAAATCGCCAATCGAGGTCGAGTGCCATCATCGACCCTCGTGCTCCACAGGCACGCACACACACACACGCACGCAAGCACACGCGCGCGCGCGCGTTGATATATATATATATATTTTTTACGAATATACATATATAGCCGCGAATAACTCGCCGAAAACCCTTGCAAAACCTGTTAGCCGTTACCTGATAGTTTCCTGACCCGATGGCCAGCTCGCCCATCAAAGTTATTTCGAAACAATTTTTGGTATTTGGTTTTGTTGCGCGGGTTTGTACGTATTCGATTTCCGTACGTATGTATAAGCGGTCGGTGCAAACGTTTAAATTTGTTAATTAAATAACACTGCTCGACTTTAGTCATCCGTGAAAAATGTCCACATTTACGCCAGAGGGGAAAAGGACTCGAAAACGCGGCCAACGACGAGCGCGCGCAGAACTCTGCCCGGAATGCGGAAATGTTTTCAATCTTGGCATCGTGTTTGATATTTTTCGGTTCAAATGCTGCTGTTTAGTAGAATAGCGCGGGGTTGTCTGCTTTATACGGCTTAACAGTGATCCGCTCGCTCTTTTTGAATTATTTCAATTGGACGTTTCCGACGTATAATCATATAATGTTGTAATTTTTGAATTTAATTAATTAAAAAGCCTTTAAATACACATTGGATTAATTTTTCGTTTTGAATGCACGGTGCTGATATAGAATACTGGAATCTACACGTATAGAGGTTCCAATATTACGTTAGAGGGCGCAGGGAATACAGGACCAAGACATATATAATGGCAAAGGAAGTCCTGTATTTAAATAACTGGGTATACACTAGGGTGAACAGTTCTGTCTTTGTTGGGTCAGAAAATAATCGAATGCTTCCCTTCAACGTTCAGGGGCAGTTCTGAATGAAGTTTTGATAAAATCTGAAATTTTCAGTATCGTTCGAATATCAGTATGAGATTTAATCCAAGATTATAGAATAAGTCGTTCCCTTATTTGTTTTGAAATACAATATTTATGCAATCTCAGAAGGATGACAATTTGACCTATTTTCTTTTATAATTTAATAAGTATAGGATGAAACACCGAGATATAAAGCGCCATAAAAATCGGCTGCAATTGAATTTCTCAGACGTAAATATTCGAGAAGATGAGGTTAAGGTCAGGAATCCTGTCACATATGAAGAAGATGACCAAGAAACCCTACATGACCATGTGGATAAAAATGATATTTTCGAAAGGTTTAATGACAATAACAATGTAGATAGTGATAATACGAGCAAAGAATATGATGAAACTTATGAACAAAGTGTTGGTATGTGTCCTAACGTATTAAATGTCATTGAAGGTCATTCTGCCTAGATACGGTGTACATAACCTTATTCATAATAAATGTGTATAAAAATATTACAATAATATTGAGCATAATTTAAACATAAATTGGCCAGAAAATGCTTAGGTAAGTTGTCCCAGATGTGCCTAAAAATGTTGGACAGAAAGGTAGTATCTATAATTAATATCAAGGAAATTTTACATTTCCAATAGGTTACTAGCCAGTTATATTGTCCACAAACTAGACAGTGAATAAGTAAATTATCCAAAAACTTTCGAATAATTAGGCACAATTTCTACCAGGGCCCATGTGGAAATTGCTCGGGCTAAGACCTGGCAATTTCTACATGGGGGATTACATTACTCATAAGAAAAAGATATCACGTTTCATTTGGTCAAAATTTAGAATAATCCAGTATAAAATACTAAAATTCCATTTAAGACATCCCTGAAGTTTGCATATAATTTAATCGCTTTTTATTAGAGTTGTCACCATTAGTATACAACATACGCGATCCCTAACAAGAACGTCATTCATTTGCCGACTCTTATAAATATTGGTTTATTGGACTCGTATATCGTTGTCACTTTGTACAGTCTATTCGTCCATGCTAACCGCGTTTATACGGTGCAAACTCTGGCAAATGAGATCCAACGCTACTTAGTTCGAGATGTGACTGATTATACGGGCTTTCGCACCTGCAATCGTTACGGTGTCATACGACGACTGTAAATTCCGTGTTTACACGTGCATCTCTGCAGAAGTGTAGTGTTGAACGACTGCGCTCTTGGACAGATGTATCAAAGCACAATGCATATATGTATATGTATGCGTGCGGGTACTTGGGAGACCGTCGTAAACGCATGTGCCATTTGACACCGGACGTTCGTAACTGCAGCCCTCAGGTATGATAGATGCACGAGTGACGACGCGCCGGAAGTGGACGCGATCTGCCCTTTACGCAGTTCGCCTCTGCATCCCGCTGCGTATAAACCGTAAGCGTTTATTGCGCCAATATAACTCGAACGCCGAATGCGAATGTTCATTTCCGCGCACATTCTGCGCGCACAAACACGGATGCCGATAATTCATATCCTGTCATCCGAAAACGGCACGAGCAGAGTAGCCCCTATTTATATCGAATAACGAGCGCATGAATGTTGAATCTCGCATAATCTGCGAACTATGCGATGGTCTGCTGTATAGGCCGCGTTGTATTAAATTATTCTTTTTCTTCGCCGCTGACAATTGGAAAATTTATGAACTACTAATTCCAGCCGTTTTAGGGTTGCGCGGAATACGCTCCGGATTATATTGTATTTATTATTTAGTGGAACAAGGGAGAATTTTGAGCTTGGCAAACGAGAGAATGAGAGAACATATGATTTGTTTTTACATGTTTTCAGTATTATTATTATTATTATTATTATTATTATTATTGTTATGAATTAGTAAAAATTTTAATGAAAAAATAATGAAACTCTAATGACTTATATTGAGCACCATTTAAGTATCGAAGTCCATATAGTAAGATGATGAATGAAATATGTCAGATGAAAACTTTTGGCTAAAGTTGTATGACAGAATAATTATTAGAAAAATTAGAAAAACCACTATTTAGAAGTGAAAAGCCATATTTCATCATATTCCATTTTACCAACTCCCATTTCATCGGCTTCAATTTTTCCGTCTGGACGCACTTCATTATCCGGAACATTTTATTATCTGGTCAGATCGTCGGCTGGGGCATATGCGTTACAAAAGAACTTCATCTGGTCCACTTAGTACCTTTCTCATGGACGATCTTAAAAACTATAGTTTAATATAAAATGCGACAGAGAATAGCTTCCGCTTTTCGTGAACCCATTTAAATTAGAATTGATCATTTCTCGGACATTTTTCCAAAAAGATATAGTCTTTTTAAGAACAAGTGATAACACACGATGCGACGGGTCCTGGAGTATGCAGTTTGTTAGATGATAAAATGTCTAAAACCAATTTTTAGAGAGATTTTTTAAAAAGCTAGAAATCAGACTTCTTCAAGGGCTCACTTTGCCAGGTATCATACAACGAAGACCTCATTAAGTTCTATTGTCTTAACGTTATGAAGAATTACGTGCTGTCTGGGCGATGTCTCGGTTCCAAATGCGCAAAATCTTAAAAGTACAATAAACAATTGCAAATTTTGAAAATTTTCCTACTAAATCGCAGAATTCAAGATATCCGATAAAGTGCATTGGGGTTCTAATTGGGTAGAAATGGAGTAATGCCAAATAAGATAGAGGTATAGGAAGTCCTGGTTATCTTGCCTGGCGACTAGGTGCGAAAAATAAGGACCACTAACTGAGTATTACGGGAAGCTGGCGGTCGTTGCGGGAACGAACCAGCTGAGATCTTAATTACCGGAGTTAGGGTTGCCATTGAAATGCCCCAGCATTTTATCTCGTGAGCATTGTATTTGGGAAAAATTTGCAGACCTGTAGGCAATTCTTCCAGCTCGCAATTTATCTGAAACATGTGGAACTGTGTTATCTGCAGAGAATGGAAGATATCGCGTAATCATTGTCTTGTAGTAATGTGCCTTGACTAAGATATGTATTACATTTTTAAATTAAACTTTAAATAGTGATAGGCACATATTCAGGGGGTCAATTCTCAAAATCGGTGATAATTATCATACGTGATAAATATTAGCCAATCACGAACCAACATTCTTTGCATCCACCGCACATAAATGTATAGCCTACCTTGCATTATTTGTTTTGATTGGTTATGAAATTTGAGACATATCGAGTGGGTTCTGGCAGTCGATAATTTTTATCACCTATGAAATTTGCACACCAATCGCATCACATAATTCGAGAATAGCTTAGGTTAATTTTCGATCGATGTAAGAAATACCGTTTCGTGATTGGCTAATATTTATCATATGCGATAATTATCATCGATTTCAAGAATTGACTCCCTGAAAACTCAAATCAAAATCCTTTTTCTAAATGTAAGGATTTTCTTCATCTTTAATTGCAATTAGAAGTGCAAAACTCATTTATCTATCCAATAAAGACGAAAGGGTATATCTTCTCACAAATAAATAATTAATCAGTGCTCTAAGTGAATTCCAAAAATAAGCTTTCGAGGCGAAATCGTAAAAAATAGATTAAGATTCTATTTATGTATAATCTGGATTCAAATTCAGTTTGCTTTTACTGCTTTCGATGCGTTGGAGGTATTTTTACACATACGTTAATATTTGACGTGGATTCTTCATTATGAAATTATTATGTATTTGTTATCGTAGACGTATCTGTATTTATATATATATATATATATATTACGGTAATAATTGATAGTTATACTGAGTTATATCTACGATCTAGAATATTATAATAATAATAATCGTGAACTATTCCTGGGATTACGGCTGATTATACCTACCTCATTATTCGTACAATTAATTTATAGTTCAGTTTTAAACAGAGTTTACTGAAAAGAGATGTTGATTTTGAAAATAGCACGGATACTAGGAAAAGTTGAAACTTTGATATTATAGTTAAAATAATTGAATGATTTATTACTTTCTCAATAGTAATTGAGCATATGTCAGTTAAATACAATATTTTTTTGTTTTCACTCCGATTTTATATTTACAATCTGTCTCTTTTTGAGACAATAAGCAAATTCTTCTTACTATACAGTTACAAGTTTGATTATAAATACTCCAGCGAGCATTCTAATTTGGTTAAATACAATATTAGATGCAATTTTTACGATAGAAAACATGCCAAGGGTTTTATAAAATAGGTAGAATCAAATGAAAACACAAAAACTAGTTGTATAGAATATTTATATATAATAAGAAGGAGCAATGTAATCGCAGTTGCAAAAAAATGCGGAAAAAAATGTGCGAAAATGTGACAGTACTTAATCATGGGATTTAGGAGCTGACGCGACATTTACAACCTATAAACGAACAGCTCATCCAATATCCAATAAATGTCGATGAAGTTTTATACAGCAGGTGATCTTCTGACGGATGGAATGAGGAAGTTCTCATATACGCACCTGCATCCATTACCGGGTTATTTTTGTACATATGCGCTATTTTATGTGTACGACCTTTGATACGATCTTCCTCACACGCGCGGCATCCTTTGCTTTCAGAAATTGCCGATTATGAAGTATTATGGCACATTACGCCGCGTAGATTCATAGTTATAAGCATAAAAAGCGGACGTTATTACGTTAAAAGGATTCCTTTTAGATTGGAATTTAGAGCATTTTGGAACGCGAAATATCCGGAGGGACCCGGAGGTCACTTTCGCACAAAGAAAAAAAAAAAAAAAAAAAAAAGTAGGCGCGAAGTTGGTGTACCGAAGGGTGATCCTTGGGCCAGCGATTGGCTCTCGGCCACTGGGACTTCCATTCGCTTTTGCCATGTTTTTGCGCATTCCTTTTTACTTCCGATTTTTAGGTCGAGTCGGAACAGATGCTTTACTCGCTTTACATTAGCCTTTTTCATTTTCATTCTAATTAAACGCTAGCCGCGTTATTTATCGCGGAAATAAAAGATACGGCCGTGTGGAAATTACAAGCTATAAATTTGAATGCGGATATTTTATCGAGGGAGTACGATTCTTAAATTATTTGGCAATGCGGGATTTTATTTCGCACTTGATGGCGGATAATGATTTTTTCACTTATGGAACAAAATTTTCCTTTGTTCGTTACTATAACGAAGTTAGAAAAAAAAGATCATAATGTTTCCTATCTCTTCTCAATGTAGTTTTTAGTAATCGATATTTTTTATATAAAATAGAAGTAAAAAAATGTTGTCTTCATAACAAAATAATAAAACAATGAAGAGTACTTTAAGATAGAAAATATTTTGTATGAGTCGAGTCCGATGTTCAGGGTGATGTGCAAAAACAACAAATTTATATGTAATATCTTTCAAACCCCTAGTCGAGATATTGTGAACTATTTTCATGTTCTATTTCTGTAATAAAAAATTCTATTATTGTTCATTTCATGGATTTGGTAAAGACTGGGATGACCCGCAATTTGGATGAAATTTAACGATTGCTTACTTTGTCATCCGAATGACATTACAATTAAATCTGAAAAATTGTTATATATACAATCTACATAAAAGGACACGGAAAATAACAAGTATTCATTGGATAAAAATTTGAAGATTAATTCTCATAAGCTGTGACAAATATGAATTTAAAATTTCGCAAAGAAACATTCGTACACAAACGACCAGGTATAAAAAAGGCAGGAAATAAGAGCTAAGCATAAAAGACGACTGCTACAAGGATGGCGAATGTGTTATGCGACACGGATTCAATCTGTAAATCGGCGTAAAATCTTAATGAGCAGGTAGATGCCCGTCGCATAACAGTTAATTATGCGTTCGTTTTTAAATTTATAGAATAATCTGTATACGAGTTCTTTTGGGGGGCCTTTCTATTTTATGGAGTAGAGCATCGGAAAGAGAAGAATTATAGGATTAAAATTATACGAAAACTTGTACTAATCATTGATATTTCTTTGCTGTATTTATATATTCTATAAATTTGGTATATCGTAATAAAACGTCCAAGAATTTTTGTCACTGCGTTAAAATAAAAGAATATAATATTAATTCATATTATACTCCATTATACCGAGTTAAATGTTGCCTAAAATTGATCAACCGAGTAAATTAAAAAGGTAAGTCTAATATTATGATCTGATAAATTAGATGGCCAATAAGTAAATCTATAAAAATGGAGACAGCGAATTGGTGAATTTTTACAAATTTACATAAAAAGTGAGTTCTATAAAGTCTTTTATACAATGCAACGAAGTTTGGAGTATACCATATTAGAAATCATGTTAACAATGTACGAGCCGAGTCGAGTATAGTCAGGTAATCATGCACCAGTGCCCTTAATCGCTTTAACTTGTATAAAGGGAAAAGAATTGTGTATAGGCTTCTTAATTAAAAATGAATGAATTAAATCTTACAGGCTCTCGCAAGTGTTTTATAGAAATCTGGTTTCGGTTAAATTTGTTACGTTTGGTATAACGTCCGGGCACCTATATATATATGCTTGACAAATCTATGTATGGGATCAACTAAGCATACATAATTTATTATATTCTACGTTATTTTTGGGTCACGTTTGCGTACTATACACATTTGAGCAAGTAGAAGAAAAAGAATAAAAAATTATACAGGAGATATATATATATGCATATGTGAAAAACGGGTTGCGATCGATCGCGCTTGCATAATGATAATCGGAATCCGGAATGTATATAAAAGCGTACAGATTATGCATCCTTTGTGTACAACTTTCTAGTCATATGGAAAATCGTGTATAGAATAGGAATAAATTAAACAAATAAATATAGACGAACGAGTGAAACTAATTGAACTAATGAATGAATTTAAAAAACTAATCGTCACAGGGGTTAATATCAATATAACAAAAGGTTGACTCGTAAGCCCTGACGTAGAATTCTATTCCATTGGCCAAATTTTATATTACGAAATG
The DNA here is from genome assembly GCA_030522945.1 of Trichopria nigra. Lineage (NCBI taxonomy): Eukaryota > Metazoa > Arthropoda > Insecta > Hymenoptera > Diapriidae > Trichopria > Trichopria nigra. The sequence goes on from JAPYZR010000812.1 coordinate 14,586, forward strand.
TGTTGGCCATTATTATAAATATATTTTTATCGTTATACTACAAGATTCATAATGATGACATAGAATAACAAATTTTAATGATTGTTTAACATTTTATCGGTGTCCAAATTCACGTTATGTGTGGATTGAGTTTTTTCTTTACCGTTCTCGTGCATTTCGTGCAGTATCATTTTTCTCTATTGAAACTGAAGTTTCTGTTTTCATACATGTGACTGCATTGCATTCAAACGAGTAAATGACAATTACTGTTGAGCGACATTCGAAAACTGAACAATAAATCGGCAAACTCGAGCGAAATATAGTCGATACGAATTCATTACTGAGAATTTAAGGTCATGGGTAACAATTACAGTAAATATTACATGCAATTTTTTCTTATTTTAAACAGGCCTACAATTTCATATGATGTCAGAATAAATAGAAAAACACGACAATAATAAAATAATGCCTTTTCTTTAGGGAATAAAATAATTTAGATTATTTATTTATTATATTTATTTACCGGCTAATTTGCCCTCCAAGTACTATAATTATTTTATAATAGATAATAAGTATACGCCCAACACATACCATAACGCAAATGTAATAATCGGACATTAAAATAAAATTTAAATTAATAATGATTATAGTGTAAAAGATTTGTAACAAAAATAAGTTATACAGTATAAACTATGAAGAATAAAAGTTAAAGATCGCACTCATGGTTGCAGATAAAATCGCCGATGTAGAAGTAAAGTTAATTGGTACAAATGGAAGTGTGACAACGGAAAAAAATGAAAAATTCGATTTACAATTAATCTCACTTCGAAAAGTTCTATGAGAATGTATCGAAGTACGTGGGAGAAATAGAGTGGAGACATCTAGTGCCTTAATGGTGCCCAATATGATTTTGTGGACCACAATAATGTCATAAAATTTACGGAGTGATAAGACAATTAATTGTAAGATTGCGTTGAAGAAATTTATTATAATATTCATGTGACATCAGGTGCATAGGATTGTTTGTCTTATATGACAAAAATCCTAAGAATTTTCTTCTCACAGATTCGAGTATAGAAGTGGTCTGTCATAGTGTACGGGCACTAAATGAAAATGTGGTAAAACTAAGGATCTATAAAGATTTATGATTGCAGATATATCGGTAAAGTTTTTAGTAGAGCATTTAAGAAATCCAAGCTGCTTAAAGGCTCTATTCGAGACCAATTGAAGATGGCGTGAAAAGGAACCACGGTAATCAAACGTTACGCCTAAACCTCTTATAGTTTTAATGATAATTTCAATGTTTTTTCTCATTTTATTAAGAATGTTATCAAAACAATAATCATTATGGCCGAGTAAAGTCGACCTAAGCCTTGGATCACTTCATGATTTTTTGCGCCCAAATGCCATTCTTCCAGTACAAAACTCAGTTTCCGAAGAGGCTTTATCCTTCTACCCTTCTCGGTAACATCGCTAACATCCGGTAACGATCTTCTCGTGATAGCGTGCGTGTTGAAGGGAAGCTATTTCATTCATTCCGTGGCTACGGAACGTGCGCGTAGTTAATACATAATTAAGCCCTGCTTGAATTCCTAAAAATTTCAGAGCTAACGAAGCGCTTGGGATACTTTTGAGTGTATTATTGAAGAGCACCGCCCTCGAAAATGTCTAAATCTATCATCGCCCATCAGGCAGAAGCGAAGGGTACCACCGTTCGCAGGTACGATATTCAGTATTAGTCTCTTCTGGATCAGCTGAGGTCGGTCAGTATACGAGTCATTGATGATAAATAGAAAACGTATAATAGTGTTTCATTCATTCCTGGTCGAGCGAGAGTAGAACATCCCAAATTTAGACAAAATCAATGACGTAGAACCTCTCGTATTTAGACAGACCTTTCCGTGTTTTTAGTTCCATTAGCCCCTCAAACAAACATAAGAACGACGACGCAAGACCACGCAATCTGTGAACAGAAACTGGACTCTAGAGGTGGTTAAAAGCGATAAGGGTCTACTAATTTGAGAGTTCAAAGTTGGGGAAGTGAAGTCGCTCCAGTCTAAATTTGGGAGGTTCTATCTGATGATGCTTTAAAATAAAATTTACCTTCCTAGAAATAGTAAGTAGTTATTAAAGAATAATAATAAGGCAACTGTCCAGTTGAGAGTTAAGTGCGAGGATATCACTTTCGAGAAATGCTGTTCGTCATGCGGGATTCGCGAGAATTGACAGGGATTGGATCGGTCAATCGCCGTAAACTCAAAATGAGCAGGCGGACCGCGCCGCGTAAATCAGAAACTTACGCGCCGGGGTCGAAAGTCGAGATGAAAGAGTCTCTCGCACACCATCGGGATGCTCGTAAAGTTATATGCCCGCGCGTACGAGCTAAAGGATTGGAAGTTTTAGCCGCGCATAAAATATAGAATCGGCCTCGCTCGCTCTTCGCTCGAATCAGCGTCAAATTAAATCGAATCGCTAGGCAGCGAGGGCATTAATTATCCGCAGAATTAATTAGCCCGCGGTCGGGCTCGACTCTGGAAATTAAGCGGGAACCTCCGTACCCACTCGGGGAAACGACTACGAGAGTGCCCTGAGACCGAACCGAGCGACGCGCAGGTCGTTCGAATTTCGCGCGAACGCGGGCGCAAGGTTAGCAGGCCGATAAATCATCCAGGGCTGCGTTCGATTATCGCGTTCTCATGAAGAATCTTCTCCGTGATGAAATTCGACGAACGATCGCCAAGAGTTGTTCCTTTTTCTCTATTAGCGTGTAAGCATAAATGTAATCTTGCGCCTTGTTTCCATTAAAACCTTAATTATTGTTTCACTTGTCCGCCGTAAATGAATACGATTGCGAATATATTGGACGCGAGATAAATGATTTTCCTGCGCGCCGAATTTTGCAACGGGCTATCGCCGAACGTGAAACGTTACACGATGATTGATTGAAATTATCGGCGCAATATACCGCGGGAATCGAAGAATTACGTGACTTTTTTGTGTGATAAATTTGGCACGCACCCGGCGCAGCTTTATTTTCTTCGGTTATTGCTAACGAAATCTGGGACGCGAGCTTTTCGTTTATGAAAGAGAAAAGTTGTATTATTCGTACAGAAATGTATCATTCCGGTAATATTGTAAAACTATATAGTAAACGTCTTTTTAAAATAGTGTTGAAATTACTTAAAGACAGTTGGTCGACAATCGGAAGAATATCCATTAATATTGTCATGGCATTTTAAAAAACTCGCAACAAAATCTCAAGTCCATTGATAACGGAATTTGCTATTGCCAGAAACAACCCCAGAATGACACGAAAATGCAGTTCAACGCAAAATCGGCAGCCCAATAACGCGCAAAATCCCACCTCATTCTATCGCATGACATTAGCATTTAAATACCTATCATCCATGAATAAAATACGGCCGAGCCAATAAAGTCCATTAATTTTTATTCGCTCAAGAGCACCTCCGAAGCATACGCCAGGACCAACCGATCGGAATGAAGTACCACGGAAGTTAATTGCTCTTTTCCTTCGACCATAAAATAAGAGTGAACAGGAATGACTTCTGGTGTACGCGAGATTTATCTACAATGAGCCTAGTCCTCGTTGAGTATCAGCTGGTGCCCCTTATTGGATGATGTTTTTTGTCTCTCATAAGTGGACAACCATCTTGACAGCATCCATACAAGACGTAGCTTGTTTCGAATCGGCCCATCGACATAGGCCGACCTAATGTTTACGGCCTGTGCGGGTGTCAAGGCTTCTGCTCACTTTTACCGGTCGCTCGTGTTCTGGTCTTCTCTCCACCTCATTCCCTCTATACCTCTCTCTTTATCTGACCAATAGTGACGATATACTCGTTAGCAGTGATCCTCGCATCTGCAGAACACTCTTATTATACACATAATTGCACATCTGCCGAAATATGCCAGTTGCCTAAATATCATCATATATAACGAGACTTTCGTTAAAGTTCTTGATATACCAAATCACTTTTGTTGCATCGAGTACCAGGCCTTGTTGGAACGATATCGTTGCTAGGCTGCGTTTGATATTATATTCATCTACTTTTGAAGTGATTTTTTAGTAGATTATGGGCTTTCTGTAAATTTAATTTTGCAATATTGACCACTAACATGAGAGGACAATAACCACTAACTGTCACTATTCGTTACATAATTGTTACTTATTGTGTTTGGTGGGTGAATTATTTCTCGGCGTTTTTTCCAGTACACATCGGAAACGGTTCACGTCCTAAAACATATGATGAATACCCGAATTATTGAAATGATTTATTTTTGAAAGCGAATCAAACGGTTGATACGCAGGTCGTTTACATTTTCTATTCTAATCAATGATTGAATGGTAATGAGGCTAAGGAAATCGGTGCAGTGTAAAATTCATAACGTTAAATTTTTTTAGGGGACGTGGATTTGGGACGTCTGATCCCACTAAGAAAATGCATGATTCATCAATGATCATGTGTGAAGTTTCGATCACGTATCGTGCCGCTGTCGTGGCTAACACTTCCTGAGTTAGTACATAAATTTCATCAATTAATAATAATAATATAATACGAAATTCACCTAATTAAAATTTCAGCCAAATTACCGTTTAATCAATTATTTTTCGATAAATTATTGAAGACTTCCTCACGATCCATCAAGAAACAAATCCTTTAATAATCAAGTCCTTGCATTCACGTATTATATTTCAATGTAATTTACAAGTTTAATGATACACGAAAAAGGTTCAGAAAAAGTACTGATGGGGATAAGAGACATTTTATCTGAAGAAAACATTGAAATATTCGTTAAAAGTTCGGTTGATGTAGAAATGATTGAAAGTTGCATGAAAAGCCGAATGTAATTTTTTGTTCTCTAGATGAAACTGTATACGTGTACAGCGCTAAAAACAGTTATATAGGAGTTTTAAAGGAAAATCCTAAATAAAATTTCAAAAGTGGAAAGTAGAAAACAATGTATAACATCGCTGCACCGAGAAAAATGTCTCTTACCAGTTACCAGATATTCTCTTTTAAAACAATTTCTTATTACACCGTTGAAAGAAATATTATGTAGTATAACTATACATGCTGAAATCCCGTATAATAGTGACAAATATTCATTTTATAACAATAGTTTATTATAAATAACAATAAGAGAAATTCTAATGATGTCACCTATTTGAAAATAATATTAAATTATATGTAAATAACGTATAGGTAGATAATCTTGGTAGCACGGTCGGTATATACAATAAAAGAAAAAAAAATATACGACGTTTCAATAAATTAATGATGATTGGTTCAATATCAGTCATATGGCGCTCAGATGTAATAGGCCATTTTTTTCGACGAATCTGAATTAATTGTTAAAAGTATAAATAATTGCTCTTCTTCACCCTTTGCCGAAACACCGAACCGGTCCCGTTAATGAAAACCTTCAACGACCTTCGGCCGATCTTCAAGGTCACCATAGACCTATCACTATTGTGCTCTTTCGATTGCCGGGTTCTCGTTTAAAACAACAAAGTTGACCTTGATATGATCGTGAGGCTCAAACTCACGGTCAGATTCAAGGTCACCATTGAATTCCTCGTTGATATCTATTCCAAGAACGACCTTTACTTTTTTTTTTTAATATTTTTATGCCCTAATTCATAGTCGTCTTTCAAAACAAAAATATACCTTAGTCGTTCATTGTTTACAACATGTAAATGTACCACGAGGTTTGTTATAATATATGGTGTAAGGACTTGTGATTGTTTTGAACAGTGCACGATCCAAGACACTCGATGAAAAAGTTTAATTTTTTCTAAACTGTGAATACGACTATACTGCTAAAAAATTTTGATCGCATCACTCGCTTTGTTCAGATATTAGAATGCGCACGAGGTATGTAACTGCGTTGTACGATTTATAAGTAAAACCATCGTGGAAGCGTCTACCCGAATTAAGTATAACTTTTCATTTGTTTTAGTTTGACTAAAAACTAAAACTATCATTAAATCAATAAAATATTAGCGATGGTTCGTTGACAAACCGTGAACGAAAATTTAGAATTTATATAAGCCGCTTAAGGAGGGTCGACACGTGAAAATCAGATCTTGCAAAAAAATCGTCTATTTGACGTGTTATTATTAATTATTACTGCGATATTGTTACCTAGAGAAAAAATTATTGCTCCTAACAAAATTCAAAAGTGGAAAATTCATTTACTTAACGTTTATTTATACGATTGAACTTCTTAAAAAATGGTTTAAAATTTTGTAAAATCGAGGCATTTCAATCTTTTATGAGATTATCAAATTTCGAACGGCTGAAATTATTTAAAAATTGTTTGAAAACGCTTGTGGAATATTAAAAATTCGTGCAGTGCAGTTATAGAGTTATGAACGTTGTTAAATAAATGATTTCGTCTCGTATCAATTTTGTTTAATAGAGAATAATTCTTGGTTTCATCAACAATGCCATTTTTTTTTTTTTTTTTTTTTATTGATTAAAGCGCTTAGTACCTCTAAGGAGAGGTTATTAGGCAACAATGCCATTAATGATAACTTTTCAAACCTGAAAAATATGATAATTTACTTTCGCGTATCGAAGGTCAAGGTTAAACACTGGTTTCTTTGTGTACTGTATTTTTAAATACACGACCTTCTTTGATTAAACTGATTAACAATCTGGATTCCATAATTTCATAAACTATATAAACTATAAACTTGGGGCTTCGCCCCTGCGGCCGCCGTGCCTTTGATATGGGTCGAAGTAATAATAATGGCTAATAACATGAATGTTTCTAAAAATATTCACAAATATTTCGGTTTCGTAAACGTAAAATACATTATCTTTTGAAATTATAAAAAGAATACATTATACCCCATCGTCAATTCGAATCATACCGCCAATACGCCCTTTGAATGTTTTGAGCCGATTTGTTTTGATAATTGTTTCCTTCGTACCGCATTATTTTTCGTATTGTAGTAACAAAACAAAAACTGCAACGCGCATTGTACATTTATGTATATACGTTATTGTGTTTTTCACGATGTTATTATGCACGATTGAACGCGAATAGTTGATGAACATAAGGTTAACAGTAAATATAATCCAATTAATTCGAAACTGTTCTTACGTTTTATCAATAAGGACTCTTTTTACTTTCATTAACATTGATTTTTGTTCACCTTGTAAGACATACAACATGTCTCAGATACCAACCAATAAAATTATTAAAGCATCTCTCCTTTCGTGCTCGCCAATCAATAAATCACTGTCATTTATTATGCCAAGATTGATAGCTGATACCATTAGCATCTCCATAATTGCTTATTATCCCCACATTCTTTCGCAGCATTAAGCCATTACGTAATGCATGCACTAAAACACTGACCTATGACTTTGTCGACATCAATTTAGATAAAAGCAAATGAAGGTCCCTTGAACCAAATAAACTCTTGTGAATGAAGACCAGTATTACGAGAATGAGATATAATTAAAAAATATACCTTATACCATAGAATAACGAGGCTGTTTATGTTATTTTTTTACGTATAGTTGCACATATAAGGTCGATTTAAAAGATATCCTGATTAAAAGTGAAAATATTTTTGGCTAATTCTTAGACAATTCAAGTATTTGCCGCCTTAGAAGCATTGGAGAAAATAGACAATGACCGAGAACGATGTGTTAATCTCTATGGCAAGATCAGCCCAATAAGAATTATCGCGTATAAACGGAAAATGTCCAAAATCCATGGGGAATAATTCAAATTAACTTGTCAACGCGCCTCACTCTTACTGATTCGAAGATATCGTAACTGCCCCAATGTTATTATCGATGAGACGAGACGAGGAAGGGTTCGTGCAAGGAAGGGCCCACGCGTCTCAAGTTCGACAAGACGTGATTCCGACATGGACCAAATTTCGGCCATAGGTGGAATCGCGATGATGGGCATCGCGTACGTGACGACGAGACTCGTATATAGTACTCGCGTGTTTCGTATATATATACATAAGCACGCCCTCTTCGTGATGTCCACGGTTCGTAGGGTCCGGAGGTCGGAACGCCAGATTCCGTGGTGGATATTAGGTTAAGGTAATTACAGCCATTAGTTAGCGCATACATCAATTATCGATGACACGATGACACGGCAGTCCCGTGCTGACCGGTGGGTGCGCCCCTCCCAGGCCCGATGTCTCGCAATGCACAGAGCCACTCCCGATCTCGCTTCGGGGCATTGTCGACGCCGCTGATGCGGGAATGCCCATGTGGATCGGTGCCCCAATCGCGAATATGGGATCACCGCGGTGTTCTCGCGCTCACGAATTTCCAATCTCGATATGCATGACTCCACCGATATACTCCCAAATTGCAATATGCATTTTTCAAAGCGTTCCTAATGGCATTGTTGAAACTTTATCGTCTATGTTCGCTAACAAAGCGGTTATATTAGAACTGTGCATACATGTTTACGCGTAAAGAAATTAACTTGGTCTTTCAGGCCATCCCGTATCGAGACGAGCCGTATTCGGGAGAAGTTCATTGAATATTAATTAAAAAAAAAAAAAAGAAACTGGTGATTGAAATTGCAACACGTAAAGGAACTAAAAACTTATAGCCTGGAATTATATAATGCAGTAAAATTTTGTATTCACACACCCACACACGCATATTGGATAAGAATTTCTTTGGTACTCTCTGGTGATAAATTTTTTGAATGAAATAAAGAAAGAAACCTCTGAACATTTCAGCTCAATTTTTATTTTTTCAAAACATTTTTTAACCCTACAAAGAGTGATTCGACATAACAAGTTTGTACATAAACTTACAGAAGTTTTTACAATACAGTGGATTTATACTTTAAGGTTACATTTTTCAAGAAACGTCTTAATTAATAGTAGGATTTGCATATTTGGTTTATATAAAAAGGCCTGAACACAATAAGGCGACTGGTGATTTAATCGTCGTAATTTGGTAAGTAGTTTTTTTTTTAAACCTTGACGCAACAACATCGAATTATAATTCACCGAGTCGTATTGTGGTAAACATTGCTGTCCATAAACATGGAAGTATTAAGATACGACTACTAATTCAAATAATTTTTGGATATTAATTGTAATCAACGGTGTAATCAACGGTCGTGTGAGTAGACCAAGGCAGTCGTCACGGCTTTCACTACCACCGGTGAAAGGGTGAATTATAGATGTTCTCCGCAATCCCTTGATGTTCAAAGTTCATATGCTTTGGGGTTGTATAGTGTTCACTTTAAATTCAACCAATTTAGATTTCTCCTTATTTTGTGTGGCCTACAACAATGTATGTATATATATGACTGAAGTATTCACAAGACGAATAAAGAATAAAGGCACGTCTGATGATCCCTATAGTTTGCTTTTTTGGCCGAACATGAATTGCAAAATCGATTTTTAACGTAGAAGGAGAAATTGAAATATTCAAATTCCGACGAAATTACTTTGATTTTTGACTACATTAGAATTATTTCGTACAATTTGCGTTCATTTTTACTTGTGATAAAACATAATGAAATTTATATCTCTTAAACGAATTTATCAGCAATCAAAAAGGTCGCGTAAGAAATTAAAATTGTTCCATCATTCGCAGCTTCTATATCCAACAGCCGTGCGACAGGTGAAGTAATTTCCCGTTTTAGACTCTGTAATTTCGGAAATTGCATTTGATATCCGAGAATGCATTCTCTTGCTCGGAGATATGCTCTGACAGTCCATATTCATATAGTCATCGACCCACATCTTTTGTAGGTCGCGCTGAAGAATTGAATCTGATAGCTGGGTGTGAAAATTTAAATCTCTTACCTCCATTCCAACGATTCTATCACCGTCATAGATCTTAAAGTTTCTAAAAGTACAGAGAAAGAAACAAAGATCGAGTATTCGTATACTAGGCGTATATGGTGCTGCAATCGCTTATATTGCAGAGGTAAAACGATGCGATGACACGATTAATTCAAGTAAGATTATCAATGTTTCAGTACAGTGAAAAAAAATTTGTTATTTTCAAGTAAATATTTACTTGAATTGAGAAAAGATTTTCTTGAATTAGGTAAGATTTACTAAAAAGAAGGAAACATTTTCTTAATTCAAGTAAATATTTACTTGAAAATAACAAATTTTCTTTTCAATGTACTGATATTCCAACTCTTCGTTCCGGAAGCTCGTACCGGTTCATTAATGTTTTCAGATATTTTGTGCATTGTAAAAAATGGCGATTCTAAAATTTAATTTTTGTACAATTTTCTATTACCCCATCAAAAAGTAGTCGACTATAGATGTACAATATTTCACCGACTTTTCCTTTCCTCGTAGAGTTTTCCAAACGATGCTGTGCAATCTGTTTAGTTAGGAAACCACGTGAGCAAAGTGGAAAAGGTGCCTAATTATAGCTCCATCCAAATTAAGGGTTGGGTATACATGTTATACCACTTGGATGCGTGACGTCTTTAATGATTTTGAGAAGTTTCTATAAGACAAATGTCGTGGTATATCTTTGGCCATTTGAAGGTGTTCAAGGTAAGCGCGTATTCGCAATATTGTTTCCTACCGATAATTTCAAAGCCCACATTTCCCTGTAAAGCAACGGCATCTAATTGCTCAAACACGCTAAATGCTTTATTCGAACCTTGTACATTGAAATTATATTAGAAATTCATCCCTTCCGAAGTGAAATGTCGATTGACTATGCTGCCTACTTTACTTTTCCCCAAGACCGAAAGCCGTAGTATTGGAAAGACGTTACTTTATTCCGCCTTAAAACCACAAGTGATTTTGAATTGCATTATTCGTTTATAGATTGAAACATTCACACATCTGCGTGCCTCCGTAAAAGTGTCGTTGTAAAAGAGCATCGATCGAAAGGTAGGACGGAAGTCTCTTGAAACATTTTTATATTCAATATATGCGGCAATAATATCTCTTCATTTTTCAAAAGAAGATATCGAGAAAGATTTCCCGTAAGCCCTTTTGTACTTTACAGAAGTAATTGACAGTCCTTCTTCTTGCGGAGCGACTTTCGCGTTTCATAGCGCGCGATATTGTTCTTAACCGCTTTGTTACGCTTCCTCGAGAGATTCTCCAATTTTCGAAAATCCTTGGGAGCTTACTGGGGAATTTTCTCGCGGATATTCCAGCTTGCGCCTCCGACGCTGCGGAGGCGAAGAAGCGAGCGGCAACGTTCAATAATATTGTGCGCCCAAGCATGTCTGCGGGAATGAGGAGAACTGCTGGCAGTAAATTGGATTCTATTTCAGGCATGAGCGTATTAACGCAACCAAGTACGAATTTCTCGTTTCGTGTCTTACCACCCTCCGCCATCTCCTCCACAACGCCCTCCATAACCATCTGTTTGCCTCTCACTCTCTCTCTCTCCCTCTCTCTCGTCCTTGCCTTATCTAGCCTTTTCTTCCTCTTACGAGAATGCATTCGCAAATAAAAACCGAGTCTATACGATTTCGACATTTATCGATCCCTTTTTGAGGTTTCTCCGAGTCGAATAACGCGAAAGAGTTGAAAAGGCTGGACGAGCAATTTGCCACGTGGTACGTGTTACTGCAAAAAACCGTTGGGCTATCAATTGTTCTTATACGGAAGTGTGGAAGATCTATTTTTTTTTCTAGTCTATTGTCTACTCCAATTACCTTGAACTTGATGTGGCTTAATGAACCAAAGTCTGTAATAAAAAATGTCTGTAAATGACCTTGTACCAATTACAATACGATAGATACAGTTTTATATCGGAAATAATTGTTTGAATGTACGTTTAAACACTCGGAGTCGATAAAGTCGTCAGGGTGTATCAGAACGTATATGAAATTACGTCTTTGGCGCGCTTCTAATTTTTCAAAAAAGGCTGAAGATGATGCTAACTTTAAAATTATTTTATGGTTCTAGGATCGCCCCTCACAGAAAAAAATATGTTCGGTGTCCGAAATGACACCCAATTGGGTGTAAACCCCAATTTTTTTAGGGTTTACACCCATTTTTTTAGTGTTTACACCGACTTGGGCGTCATTTCGGACCCCGAACAATATTTTTTGGTGTACATTTCCGTAAGGGGGCAGGCTAATGATAAAAATGTATATCATTGAAATTTGTAATTTTATGTAAGAACTGGCAAACGCTACTCAAAACGCGTCTTTCTCGAAACTATATATGCTTTTGAAATTGCCTCGCAGCATAAACTCGAGCATATTATTAATAATTGCAATTGTTACAAACACATTTTGGTCGATATTTTAGATATAAAATCCATAATTCATTTACAAATTTTACATTATTTTTGTCTCTGAATATTAAATTCCATATTTATCTAAGTCATTGTTGATGTGAACAATGCCAAAAAATGTGTGATTCCTTTCGTAGCCTCTGACTAGAATTGTGATATGTAGGTCCCTGGTCAGAGTCCCGCTTAAAGTAAGGGTCATTGAATAATTTCATCATTTCATGATGTATAGAATATTTTACGATATTTTTGAATATTGAATTGGATCTTTTGGACAATGTTTCTTCGAAAACTGAAGCATCAGTAAAACCACGATGTGATTTTTTCTTATCGGAAATCAAATGAAACCATTATCATAAATCATAAATGAGGACGTGTTCATTACAGTAATTATAATTTTTGTTATTACGTTAGGATAATAGTGATAGTCTCAATGTGTGAATGCCCAACAAACCTATTTTTATTCTTGCACATTTTCCCAGCAAAAACACAAAAAGTAACAACTAAGATATGCAACAAATATATCTTACATAAAGATTACATTAATGTTACATAATTGTTACGTTGTGGTTGACTGGGATTTAAAAAAATAATGCTACGCCCGCGTATACTTCTTGAGATTCGATACTATTTTAGGGGGTTTTCAACTTAGTGAAGATCACAATTGCAACAAATGATGTCGACGTTTACATTGAATGAATATAGTGATTTATATCTCAGAATAAATTAATATAGTAAAAGCACATATACTATTGATTTTTCAAGTATAGAAAATCAACATCAATGGTCGTTTATTTTATAAAACTATATATATTTTACTCTAAAAAAAATACTCGATTCACATTTTAAGAATGTGATATTTGGTAATTGTGGATTAGACATTTTGAAATCCTTTGAAAAAGTCGTATTTTTTTTTTTTTTTTTTTTTTTTTTTTAATTTATATAAGAGCTGCAATTTAAAACTTAATAATGTCTTCTGAAATATCGGCTTCAATGAGGCCTAGTTCATGGAATTTCGCATCTGACCCAGATCTACCGTATGACTGTGCATAAACTTCGCCGAAAGAGAATATTGACGGAAAAGTTTGAAAAACTCTTTCATTTAATGGCCTTAAAATTTTCATCCGATTAATCACAAATATTTGTAATTAAGGAGTTTCTGTTTTACAAAATTACAAATTCCACAATAACATTTACAAGAATTACCTAAAATGATGTCGGAAATAACATGTACCTGTATACGCTCCTTAAAGTTTAATGACTTTTTTATAAGTCAACTTATATTTAATGAGTTATTCATAATATAAAATATGATCGCTGCAATTCATGTTGTTAAATGCATTGATTTTAAATGTACAAATATTAAACGAGATAAATAAAAATAAATATCAGTGCATATTCGACATTCATTATGTGTTGAATTATATACAGGGCAAAATTTCAGTTCCCTTGATTCCCAATACGACATTATGCCAACATTGAGTCTTTGTATGAAAAATGAATTGATCGACATTTTAAATGGGAAAATGCCCTGAAGAATTGACTACCCAATTTATTAACGAGCAGAGGAAACAGTGACATATATATTTATTTGGTTAAAAATGAAGTTTATATATATTCGTACAGTATATACGAAGAGCTTTATTATTTTTCCTCTTTATTATTAACGAAAATTATTAACATTGTATTAAAAAAGAAAATGTTTCTTCTGTAACTCCCATTCAGGCAATCGAATTTATTTTCAATAACATGTGATGGTCGTAGGTTTAATTTCGAGACACTTTCAGTGATCAAAACATCAGTGATCTGTAATCTAACAGTGTTTTATTGTCCTGTCTGAAATGGAATTCGATTCATTTACAAGCTTCATTTTTTTATTGAGTTACACGAAAGATGTGAAATTCCACCTCTCTTAAACAGGAATTATACATAAATTATTTCCTTAAATAAAATTCGATTTGGCAAGTATACAGAAAATTGATTACGATTTTCTTTGATATTCGTTTCCTAGGTGAATTGTTACAAAATACTACTATATAGAGTAAATTACTGGTTCACTGTATTTTTACAAACAACTAAACGAATTTTATGACTTTATGAAAATAATAATTAATTAAATTCTTTAATTTTTAGAGTCCTGGAAGATTTCGAGAAAGAACGTTCCTTGCCAGCTTTTCAAGGTAAATGTGCTTTTAATTTATTTATAACCATTGAACAAATTTGTTTCATTCTAATTTCTAATTTACAAAAAACTTTTAGTTGTAGATTTGTTTTATTTTTATGTTTACATTAAATTTTTAATTATAGTTTATACATTCGTTTTACTTTACTTATATGTCTATTTTCATCAAGAATTAAAATTAAGTGTGTCACATTAGTTGTCATCTTGGTACAAAATGTTATCTTGAAATTTTCAAGGTAAGTAATTATTAATCAGTCAATTTTATATACAATTTCATATTTGGTAAACTCTTTTATAAACATTTCTTATTTTCATTTTTAATGCACGAAATTGACCCTTTTTAAGTGAATTTTTAAAGACGAGCATTATTTGTATGGAATAACGATCGGCGAAATATTCTTCTTTGAAAATTTTCTTCTAAACCGTATAAAATACTTGAACGAAACTACCTTGCGCTGAAACAGTTTGCAGGCATGAGTGAGTACCCAGGAACATATTTTAGCGGTAAATAAATTACGTTCTTGAGTCCGTAAACAAGCTTCATTACAATGCATTATAGATAATGCGATCATAACTAGTTTTACTCATACTGCTCGCGGTTACGACTCGGAGCATTATGCAAGGTGCAATTTATTACGATTCAATTTTAATCGCGGCAGTAAATTAGGAAGAGGATTTTTTTTTCCTCGATTAGTAAAACCTGTCGGGGACGAGAATCAACTGTCAAAACAGAGTTGTTGGCCACATAATCCGAGGAAAATGAGTTTGGGCGACATTAGCATCCAGCGGGTCTTGAGGGACCGGCAAACGTGAGCGCATATCAGAGGGAGGTTGATTGTAATTCAGACTGGCGCGAGCCGTGATCGACGGCTGTGTTTGTGGAACGGTGCTTTGGTGTCTGTTTGTAACTGTGTTATATGGAGGTACTAAAAGTGAAACGGAGGGAGAATGTAAATTTTACAACCAGTTGTGTTCGCAACCATCTGACATGCAATAATTTATTAAGGAATGACAAACTCTTAAAATTATAATTTATACGAAGCGTAATTGCAAATTTACGTGTTCTTCGTTACTTTATTACATTAATATCAAATTGCTTCAAATAAGATTTTTACGATTCAATCAGCCCTTAAGTAGATATGTACTTGATGCAAATGTCCAAATAAATCACGCTCTGCTTTATTTAGTTATCCTGTTGGCAAAATGAAAGAAACATAAAATTAATTTATCAAAAAACTGAAAGAAACAATGATCAACACCCGATTGGAACAATCACATTTACCCGCAATGTACAAAAACATAATTCAAAGATTTAAAACATTCGACAACTTTCAAATATAATTCATTCTATTATTGCTTCATCATTGCTATTATTGCCAAAATTCAAAAGGCAGAAGGTCAGACTGTTCCCCATTACTATATACGATGTTGTATAAAAGCGCGATGTCGCGAGAAGTTCAGTTAGTTAACATAAAACTAAATGGACATCAATTTTATAAAAGAATCCATTTCGATCAGCTGTACACGGAAAAAATGTCTTGCGTAATTCATAAGAATTCACGTTTCTGTAACATTTCAAGACTTGCTTTGGCCACTATCTGCCGAACATGGGAAGTTCAACTGTCGGAACTTGGAGATTACCCAACCCCAGAATTGAAATCCTACAAACTGCTCGTGATGTCAAATTCACGTTCTGATTTTGTAAATTGCACCTAACTATGCTGTTGTTCATACATATTACATCAGGTTATATTAAATACATATGATATGTACATTTACTTTGTATAAATTAACCGATGATAACCTAAAAGTGATGGTGATGGAATATATACGCGAGAGCACGCGACTCTACTGATGGCGACATGAGAGCGCGAAAGGGTGATGATACGCTCGCATACCCATATGTTGTTCAAGAAAATAATTTTTTATTTACGTAAATCCATCAGTTATCCCGCTCGTGGACGGGCTATAAACTGAATCTCTAGCACGTGGATCCGTGCTTCCTGTCGACGTGACCGATATATAGTACCGAACGTGCAAACATGCGAGATGTGTGGGGCAAAAGTGTTAGAGACCGTTGGGACGAATCGCGTGCCGGCTTTAAGCAACAGAACGGGCTGTGAGAGGCGTTGCTTACTAATGTCGTTATTGAATCATCTCGAGACGCAGTTTTACTCGAGCCGGGTACTAAACCTGGGGATTAGGTACTGCAGATGGGGTAGGCGTGGTCCTTGTCCCGGAACGGCTCCCGGACTACATCAAATTCTACGCTCCTGTCTATCTCCGATGCTCACCCTCGACGGATGTCTTTGCTTTTTCGCGTAAATCAAGATGAGATTAGAGTATTAGAGGGGTTCGCGAGCTTGGTAATTAGAGAGAAAAAAAAAGATAACGGGATAACATCGTGATGTCGTTACAATGACGGAGTTCCCCGGTTCGACGTTTACTTTGCTCTTTTCTTTTGCGTTACTAATTGGGCAGGTATTGTCATAAACAAAAAATTACGTTCGGTCATGTCTTTAGACAATACAGCTCGATAATTGTTTAAATAACTAAGGCAGTCCCTACGAAAACTTTACACCCGAGAGTATGTACAATTTCGCCATGTTTACATGGATTCGGGTTGCATGGTCTGCCAGAACGTGGATGTACGTTTCAAATGGAAGTTCAGGGGTTTAACCCTAAAACCTCCCAAGTAACACAATAAGCTACAAAGCAGCTGCCGTGACGTCTTTGTAGCAACAAACCGTAGCATTTTAGTCTTCGTAGCAGCCGCTGTAGCGCTGCGGAAGCTACTACGGAAACATCGCTGTTGCCAAAACGGGGATCTTACTTTGT
The DNA here is from genome assembly GCA_030522945.1 of Trichopria nigra. Classification (NCBI taxonomy): domain Eukaryota; kingdom Metazoa; phylum Arthropoda; class Insecta; order Hymenoptera; family Diapriidae; genus Trichopria; species Trichopria nigra. The sequence goes on from JAPYZR010000812.1 coordinate 31,842, forward strand.
CTGCCAAAACGCTACCGTAGCTTGATTGGTGCTACCGTAGCTATTTT
>JAPYZR010000813.1:0-34574 GCA_030522945.1 Trichopria nigra
AGATATTGCGCCGAAAAGGAGCTATTTATAAGGGGACAGCGGGGAGTTCGAAGAAGTCGTTTTTGTTTTTCAAAATATAAACATGTTGTTGATTTCGTGTATTGAGAGCACGACTACATTGTAAATCCGGACGAGACAATAAAGGCATAATTTAAATCAAACTTCACTCTACGAGTTCGTTTAATTCTACAATTATACAAAATTAAACAAACATTACGTTTGATTCGTCAAAATTTGCGTTTTTTAATTTTCAAACTATTTTTATTTCACGCCCCCAGGGCGTGAAATTGGCATTTTACGCCCTCGAGGCGTGAAATCGGCATTTTACTCCCCCAAAAGGAGGCGTATAATGGTTTACTCCCCCAAAAGGAGGCGTATAATGGACATTTTACGCCCCTTGGATCGAAAATAATGTTACGTAATGAACTGGAGCTGAAAAATTGAGTATCTATACTAATGAAGTTAAAACAAACTTACGGAAGAAGCAAAACAAACAACATTTTTGATAGGCAATGAACGTCATTAGAGTTGGCGAAAAACAAATGCGACAATGTCAACAAAAGAGAATGCGTGCATATGAAACATTAAAACCACAAAGTAGATCCATACAGATCATCCAAAAGATGATTTGTTTTTAAATATTACCCGTCATCTACTTTTTGTACAGTGAACTGATAATTAACATTTATTTCATGTAAATTATAACAAAACTCTAATTGACTAAATATTTATGATTGTATCTTTTATAAACTTATTAGAGTGAGAAATAATAGGGTATGGATTCCTCAACGTTATAGAATCAAGCTTTTCATAAATATTTAATTATAATAGTTCTTATATTGTTGACAAAAAATGTGATTTAATTGCTCCTGTCAGTTTTATTAAAAACAAAAAAATATTTGCTTTCGCATGAACTTCATATTCAGTATATAGTATAGAATACCATGTGGATGATTTATAGACGACGGGGTCGTGTCAGTATGCACGCAATTCCTCTATTTCATTCAACATAGTTCCATCATATTGTCGTGATTTATATTTGGTGTATGTTGTTACTAAACAAGTCTTTCAATATTTCATAAAATTTTAATTTCTTATGAATTAAATAATAGTTTACTTAATAGTTAATTTTAATAATAAGAATTAATAATTTTCAATAAATATTTGGGATTACATGGGATAATGTATGGAGTATAATGTATGATATAAAATTAACAACATATATCTCACGTTATAATAAGGCATCAGATGTAAATTATTTTATGCAATTCTGTGCGCAAAGTGTCACTTCGCGCACTAATTTTAAAGCCGAGAAGTTAAGGGGTTGGCGGCCGAAGGCCGCATTTCATATTTGTAAATGTTTATTTATTTTACTTATTTATATTTTTAACATAATTGTAATTCATTTCTATAACCGTTTTTAACCATAATTCCAAATATTGTATGTGTATAATTTAAATGTCTTATACATTATTACAAAACGTCGAATTGAAAAAATCAGTAGATTTGTCCGTAAGTGGTCAGACATTAATTCAACGCGACTAACAGAGAGACAAAAAGAGATTTTCATTTTTGATCGAATACATGTTTCACTTTGGTCAAATATGACACAATTAAAAAGTCCACATTACCTAACTTCATGGTGCCCCACTTATTCTTTTGATTGTTGACCATCACATTTTCAGTAATATGACATTACAAAAAAAAATTGATATACAGGACAACATGAATCACGTCACGTTTTTTAAGCACAATCTGTGCACAACCTCATTTAAAATAAAGGCCATTATCGTGGCCCGCAGAATCCGCTAAATGCTAAATTCGTTGATTTAATAATAAAAAATCGTATTTGCTTTGCGTTGTCGCCGAATAAAAAGTGAATTTCGGTGAATTTGTCCCGGTCCCCTGAAGTAGAAAGTACAGTTTATTGCCGCACTTTGCAAAATGCTCTCTAGCGCTAAGGAATTATATAATTAGTAAAATTCTATATGGCGCGTACGGTGTGCGGAGTGGCACTTCACTTCCGACCGAGCCTCGGTGAGCATTTCCACTTCCCAGTCACTCGCAGGCTTCGTACATAATTTTCCCTTTATTTAACTCCGCCAGTATTGTGGTCTCACTTGTTCGCGCTCTCGTTCTCGTGCATGATTTACGGATAGCAAACTCAGACCTCCTACGCAATGGCTGGATATCTCGCTGCAGCACCCCTGTGTTTGTATCTATCCTATTGCCGAACGCTTTCACGTTTCTTCCATTTAACATCCAAGTTGCGAAAATATGCAGCGAACAAAGAACGAATTAACCGTGTGCTACTTCGTTTCGCTCGCGTTGCGTGTACTTACTCTCATGCGACAAAGAGAACCTTTGTACTGGCGTAAATTTCCATGCATTTCAAGCTTTGGAATAATAATTATTCCGTTTCATGCTTGTCATTAAAAAAGAAAAAACAAAAAAAAAAAAAAAATACATGGGAAATCGGAAGTCATTATGAACATTTGTCTTCAGGATATATGAAAATTAATATCTTAATGTAGATGATTCATACTGAACACATTCACATACAAATATTAAAAAAAAAATGTTAATAATAAAGTTGACTTTGGAATATAACGTGTCGCCGTAGCTATTTTCAACGTATCTGCAGTATTGGATTAGTATACACTAAATGTATCGACTCGTATATACGGTTTAATCCAAAGTACTACGCGAAAATTTAGCCAGTACCGAACCGATGTTAGCACTCCAATGCTAACCTCCAAAAGAACCTCTTAAATTTAGACTGGAGTGACTTAACTTCCCCAACTTGTACTCTCAAATATAGTCACTTTTCCTCGCTAGCCATCAACCCTCAATCATAAAGAAAAAAAAAAAAACAATAAAAGACCAATCACTAGCACTCTGTGTCTTGTCGCACATGAACATTGCGCGTATTGTGTGGTTTTGCTTCACCATTCTTACGTTTAGTAGAAGGGATAATGGAACAAAGAAACGCGAAATGGACTGTTCAAATAGGAGAGGATCTACGTCATTGATTTAGTCCAAATTTGGGAAGGTCTACATTTGGGAGGTTCTATTAACCTTTTCGCTCCGGAACTTGTCCATATATGGACCAACAATAGTAGATATTTATAAGGTCAATTTAATGCACTAAATTTAGGAAAAATGATGAAAAAAATCCTGGTTACTTCTTTGACCTTTAAAATTAACTTTGAATTCAGCGACTCATAAAACGTAGGTATATCAATTTTCAAGCGCAAATACGCATTTTCATGCATTTTCATTACTTGACCTTCAAAGTTCAGGGTCAAATATGAATTATTAGAATCTCTCCCTTATTCCAGCCAATTGGATGTCGACTAAATAGTTTGTGTTCGGAATTATTTCATTATTTTCCTCACCCTGCAACAATCGCGGATATTCTCTGGATTCTTTCTGAGATGTTTATCATATAGAATAGAATCTGGTGTCCAATTGCTATTATAAAGTCTCTTTTTACAGATTTCGTACTGTACTTTCGTTCGATTTGCAACATTGATTACTGTGCATAGCAATGTCATATTATGAGATTAGCGGTGCATAATGATGCAGTGGAAGTTTTACTTGTTCCAACATATAATACGATTTGCTGTCGAACTTGCATAAAGCTTGTTTGATTGAGTATACATCTTAGTCCAACCATAAATTCGTGAAGGTAACCAGAGGATTTCTTGTCGACATCCAGCTGTCGTAGAATATTCTAATAGCATAGATAACGACTGCATGTAAGGAATCATTCGCCATGAACGGATAACGGTTATCGGTTAACGTAAGTCGGATTCGTATTCTAATCAAATGTCAAAACGAGAGGTAACCGTGCCCTAGCTTTCCGTCTCGCCCATTAGTATTCGTTCCACGTCCACTTCTTGTTCGTTCCATGCCTGACGTTGTTTTATGAATGAACTCTGAAAAGTACGTATTTCATCACGGGTTTCTAACTTGCGGATAATTTGAATAAATTGACTGATAGGTTATATGCTAACGTCAAGTTCAATGTGGTATTTTAGAAAATTATATATATATATAATAATCCATTTATATATATTATTTAAAGAAAATTGTCAAAGTTTATCACAGTGTAATTTTTTACATCCACAATTTCGTTAGAGAATCAATATCGTCTAAACGGCACGAATATCGAAAGCACCGAGGAAAAAGCGATCGACACAGTTCGCTCCCGCGGTTCTGCGGATATTTCAACAATAGCATTTGAGGAATGTATTTACGTAGATTCGGAAATCCTTTATTCCAATGTACATGGGTATTTTTGCGGAATAAATGCGTCATTGTTTCCTGTTAACCGCGATTTTTCAGGTTCATTCATTTCTCTCCCTCTCTTTCATTCACTTTTTCGCCCAATTGTCCGGCGAGCACGCGGCGACGCCCGTAAATCAATGCGCCGTGCAGGTAGCATAATTCATCAAATTCCCGTTTATAGCTCGTATAGGCGCCTAGATATCCCTATTTTTTGTTTGTTCTTTTTTTATAATTGCCTCGGGGCTCTACTAGGCGGAAGTGGGCGTCGGTCAGTTAATCGGCGTAAACATTTCCGATGGCGCGACCGTGTTCAGTTTCACGAAGGTCTCGCGATTTATCGTCGCTCACGCCACGGATTCACCGGCGATTGAAGTTAGCGATATCACGGGCGATGCGTGCTATAGCGCCCCCTGCTAAAAGCATCAAAATCCCCGGGGAATTTATGCCCCGGCCCTCGGAAGGGGACCCGCCAACTATACGAGCATTCCGCAGCTAGTTTACTCAGAAAGCACGGTTTGACGCAAACGGCTTAACATCGAAGCGCAAGCACACATGCTCCAGTTCCGGCTGTATAGACGTATCCGGATATACCTGCTTTGGTAGACGAGCTAATTCACGGGCGTACCGGTGTGTTTACACGGCACCGGAAGTAGTCCCGCGTACACATCTGCGCGGAGGCTGCCGAGACGTATATCACCACCCTGCTGACAACTCGACCACATGCGGCGACGCTTAAGCCGTTCTCGGCAAAACTTCATTATCTGCCTCTACGGGGAATTTCCACCTTCTATCTTGATAGCGTCTAATTTCGAGTCCGAATAATATCGCGCGGTTTATTTTGTCCGCTCTCCGCCGCCACGAGATTGGTAGATTTTTCATTTGGCCTGCGCGAAAATGACTTTCTAATCCCTTTACGACGGCGAATGTCGCTAGCGCCGCAATGTTTTGCGAAATACTCGCGTTCCACTTTCAATGACCTACATACGTCGATAATAAAGTATTGTTTACTTTTTTATGTTGGTTCGCCCCGCCGGATGAAATATCGTAAAAGCAATTAATTACATGTTCATTATTGGTTGAAATCATTGTTAGCTCATATACTGAGGTGACTACAACAATCAATCTTCGGGTTCATGCTAAAGATCAACAGAGATGGCGGTAAAACTTAATTTCATTATGGTATAGGTACAGTAACAGATCATCAAAGCACCACTCTACATTTTATCCTTTTTTGTTTTGTTGTTGTTACTTTTTCATATTTCATGCAAAATTCTAATATTTTGCATTTTCAGTTAAAGGGACATAAATTTGTCAATCTAATTCATTAGATTGATGGACACTAATAACAATGGAAGGTCCGCATCAGGATTAAACCTAAGGTAGCCATAGAGAAAATTTTTCAACATTTCACTTCAGAAATTTTCAGCGACCACAAAAACCTCCGTGTAACTATTGTTTCTAAGAATTTGCTAAAATTTTCAATTTTTGATCCGCCGTATTGTATCCGCCGTTGTGACGTTGAAAACTTGATACTAGATTCTGCGATACCAAAAAATATACGTGATATGTACCGATTTTAACGACTTGCCTTTTGTGTTACATATATATATGTAACTGAAACAGTTAATTGAGATTTTCAGTCAATAACTAGTTTGCTTAAAATAGCACCAGGTAGATTTCATATAAGAAGATCACGTGTACGGTTTATTAAGGTGGATAATCTTTCATGTGCTATGTTATATGTGAAAGCGAAATTTTTACCCCTTATGGGGATATAGACTGAAATAATAGCTCATAAAAAAAATACATAGTAGAACGGAAATATAAGAGCAGATGAAACAAGAAATAAACAAGATTATTTTCTGGTAGATAGTGTGACAAAAAAGTTAGGCATATTTAGGACTCTTTTTTTCAGGAAAACCATGAAATGAATCAAGATTACGAAATAAAGTTGTTATCATCTGTATAATTGTCTATAGGGAATAATTCTTTTAAAGTCATACAGGTGATAAAATTATGACTGCTCCAGCATTTTTCCATGACGCTTCTTTTTTTGGGAACTGCGCAGATGCATAAACAGCCCCGGTAAAATTTGAATTATGACGTATCAGTTTTCCATGACATATAAGAATAGCTAGAGAGGTACGTAAGATATTTCTGATATATTGATGTTTGTCGAAATGGCGCACTTGTAAAGTAAAAATAAAATATTCTATAGAATAAAAATAGAGACCTCACCGGAAAAACGCTACACAGTTGATATTTTGTTATTTATCGTTTTAGAAAGATTATTTTATATGTATAATATATATAGTATATATATAGTCAATTGCATATATATATATATACTATAAATGCCCTATTTTGTGATCTCTATTTATTTTATGTTTTCCCTAAAAAAAAAAAACCCTAAGTATACATATTTTTAGTTATCTCCAGAGTTAAGTCAAAAATATTCCATCAACAATGTATACATACAATATGAACATTGTATAAAATCAAATGATTTTATAAACTGAATCCTAATCACGCTATTATCGTACGTGGTAGGGCCTTGATAAGGGCTGTAGAAAACTTCCACTTGGAAAACAGCAAATGATCTCTTATAACACTGGACCTTACGACAATGTTATTGCAGTCTTATTTTAAATTTCAGTTAAAATTGCAGTCGGTTGTAATTTTATCCCAATGCGAAGAATATAATTTTCTTGACATAAATTTCCGAAGATGTGAAATTCTAATAAGCTGCAAAGCCCTAAGAAAGTAGTGACTAAAAAAGAAATAATATGAAAAGAATTAAGTACAGAATTTTTGTGTACATTTTAAAAATAATAATGTACATTTTTTACAACGTATAACCTATAAAAGCTGTATATAAATACGTAAAAATTGACCTCATTCTATTTGAATATACGCAGATGTATAATCTCGTGTATATAACGAATTTTGTTCTCTTGAAGATTAATAGGATCAACGTGTTTCGTATGAATGCATTTAGGTATGTGAATGAAGTAATTATTTTCAGTATATAAGGAATTATATTATCAAAAGTGGTATGTATCCCAGCAAATACAACAAGTACCAAATATGTCTCAAATACATAACGGATATTTCTTACATAATTGTTACAACAAAGTTACATAATTGTTGAATTGTGGTTGATTAGGATAGTATTATTTCATTACGAAACTAATTTTTACTTTATGATTCATACAATTCTACGAAATAATTGAAATAAGACGTGAATATTATTCATATCTGCAGAACTTGTGGGTATGATGCAGATGATAGTTAAATGCCAGACTATATCATTTGAATTAATCGGATTTCGACTGCGTATAAGGTGATAATGCAGTATTGCGCTACTTGCATATTTATAGAGGATTATATGTCACCCACCTTTTGTGGAACCACTATTTTCGTACGTATTCTTGAGTTATGTTTATATTTACATTTGAATCCGCATGTGCAAATCTATTTGCGTTGCGCAAGTATAATTATTTTTATAATTATTTTTTGTAAGTACGTTATGGGGTCAATAAATAAATATTTATGTTAATATATACTTACATATTTCGATAATCTTAAATATTATTTACGATATTTCCTTTTTTTATAATCCACACTGTTGTTTTTCTGTTTGTACATGGCTATTCTGCATTTGCAATTCCCTGATGTTGGAATTTTCACAATTTTTATTTTTTTTCCAAGTATTTTCAATAAATGTTTATTCATAGTAAATGATTTCACGAAAATGTTTTTTTTTTTTTTTTTTTTTTTTTTTTTTTTTTTTTTTTTTTTTTTTTTTTTTTTTTTTTTTTTTTTTTTTTTTTTTTTTTTTTTTTTTTTAGATGTTTCAAATTCCCAAGCGTTTTCGAATTTATCGTAGAATTTTTTGTAAATGCAATTTTCAGTAATTCGAGGTTCTTTTGGAAAGAACAACAATTTACTTTTTTCGTTTACTTCATTACATATTTCAAATATTGTTAGACTAATAAGAACTTATGTTGCACAATTATATAACAAATCCTTTAATGAATGCATAAACCCCCACACCTCTCGCCGACCGTTAAGCTATTTGAAAAGTCCGAACGGTTCACAATTTGAATAATTTCATGAAAATTCTGGATACGGAAAGAATTTTGTTTTTAATTTTTAATTTGGGCTGTTTTTGAAATAGTTAATATCTGACTCTTTCCTTTCGATACATCACTGAAGTTAATTTTTATATTATCCCCTGATCTCTGTATGCATTTTATAGAAAGTAAATGAAAGTGAAATGAAATTGAAATTTTGAATAGTCATGATTTTAATCCAAAAAAATGACACGAACTAATGTTATTATGTGAATTTGAAAATGAAATTGATAGTAGAAATTTTCTACAAATAAAAATTACCACAAAATGCAATCATTTAATTCTAAAGTTCTTATTCTTTTAAATTTGATATTTTAAAAAAAAATGTATAATATATAGAATAATTCTTTATAATAAAATATAGAATAATTGTAATTCTTTAGAATATATAATAAATAGAATAATTCTTTTCATATGATGTCGTGGTTGCTAAATTAAAGCTTGTAGTTAAAGCAATATAAATTCCATATCGTCGCAGTTCTTCGAGGGCTTTCACAATATAAAACTGCATATATCCTTTTGAACGGTAAATTCGACCTTTTTAAATTGTAAAACTGCATTAAAACTTACGTCGGAAATTGCAGGAACTGGTTCTGTTTGCAACAATATTGAAATTAAAGTTTCTATTGTGTGTTGTAACATATTATATAAAGTATCAATTAAATATAAAGGTACCTTGTTATACAAAAACGTCAATATATGCCTACTCCGTTTATTGCTAGATCAACATTTTCGTAGGAATAATATTATTCCATTTTTTTTAACAGTTTCATTTTAATTACAATAAATTTATATAATAGAAAGCCAATATTCTTCTGATTTTCTGAAATGATTTATAAATTTATTTATTTAAGTAACGATATTATAGAATGCGTAATTTTAACAATAATCAAACATTCGATCTCTGATCGGATGAGTGAATCAGATCTGTTCAAGTTATTTTGTAACAAATCGCGATCTGTTACAGTTTTTACTTGCACATGAAATATCATCGTATTTCAATATTGATCAGTCGATTCAGATTCGATAAACTCATATTTATGAGTGATCTTGCCTGATAAAAGTTTCTATAAATAAAAAAAATAAATATATTCAAACATATATGCAAACATATTTTTCAGTAAATTAGTCTAATATTCTCAATTAAATCGAGATTATATTTTTATGGCGCCACTGAGAGCAGAAATTACTCCCGTAAAATTAATATTCCATCGGTCAGTATGTAATTAAGTGTAAATAGACATTTTCTTGTTTGGGATGAAAAGAGATGAAATGTAATTACTGATCGACAGTTGTAATTAGCTCTGAAGGGATTTAATTTCGCAACATCAGGATTTGTTACCATTGGGTCCAGTTGAGTGACTTTTCATTTTCAAATTGCTTCAGAACTTTATATTAATGAATGATCGCGTTTTTATATTAGATGGCAACTTTGAAATATAAAAAAAAAAAATCTTTTTTTTTTTTTGAATAAATTACTCGAGAATTTCAAAATTTCCGTTTAACGCGTCTCAGAATAATGACTATGATAAATTGTTATTTGTGGATTACTCACTACAGACATAATTCAGTTAATATTAAAATAAATGGCAAATATTTAGATAGATTTTGTTATTTCAGTTATAATTTAAATCCAGTCGAAACAGAGACTACTGGTCAGTATCTCTCTGTAATTATGTTGAAATAAATATCTCAATAAGTTTCAAAGACGATAAATCTATTTAAAAAAAAGCACTGTGTTCAACAAAGCTCCGACTCTGATAATTTACGATAACCTCCAGTTTAAAAAGTTACTTTGAAAAGCAGCCAAGTGGAATTGATTTTACGAGCACACGTGGTAACAACTTTAGTACAGTACGCGAACTCAGCATCCTCAGTGTCGTAATTGTCGCTTTTATGAAGTTACCAGGGAACGTTACACGACAGCCCGCCTATAGAGTTGCTGTTTATGGTCAAGTGCAGAGATTGTATGGTGATACGTGGTCACTTGCAGAACGCGATTGCATGCACTCGGACTGCTACATTCGAACGCGAAGCCGATGCATGTAAGCAATCGACCAGTTGAAGAGCAGCTGGATTCATGTATACCGCGTGTCCTTTTCTAAGTATTTGGGCATTGTCAAAATTTGTCGTCAAGGTAATCGTGTGAAATAGAAAAATAATAATGTATTATTTGAAAATCGTTTTCGATGATAACGATGTAACAAAACTAAAAATTAAATAAAATGTCACATCTAAATTGGCTGACTTCGTGACGATTTTTTCATTTACAGTATACTTTTTTACAGTAGAAATAATATCATGTATGGTACATTTTCTTGCTGAGTCGTTTAACGAACATGCTCCAAGAACTTATACATGTGTATAGATAGATACGTTGAATATGTACAGCAAGAAATCAACGTTACATTTATGAATTCAGAGAATGGGCATATGCCAAAACCCTCAAATACACGGCTGTTGTGCATTGAATGTGAAACTGCACAAATACATGGAGTACGAATCGACTTCACTTTCAATGTGTTAACGGATAAGTAGTAGAAATACAGAATCCGTGCCAAAGGACCAATGTGCCAAAAATCCGGATCACCTATCTGCTCGGTGTCATGAACAAGAAAAATATCACTTCTTTATTCATAATCTGGCAAATTACGAGAAATAATAAGTGCATGTGACGAATTTTGCAATATTTACTTAACTTATTGATGAATTTAAATATGGAACATATAACTATTAACTGTTTATAAATTGTGACTTACTATAATTTATATTATATTAATTTTTTCGAAAATTCATGATGACTGATGACAATTGATACACCAGGAATTAATACACCATAAAATATCAACTTAAAGTCTAAATAAGTCAACATGTACAGGAGGTTAGAAAAACCATAACTTCCTCGAAAAATCGAAATTTATTACAATTATCCTAATAAGCGTGTACGACATTGAAACTAATATATGATGAATAATAAGTAGAAACGGCCGTAAATGGTCGGACATTACGAATTCAACCAGTGATTTTGATCGTGAATTTGGTTATCTTCAGTTTTTGTTATTCCAAATTACGTATGTTACGTAGCTTATATCTTTATGGTTTCGTTTTCTTATATAGCCTTCGTTCAGCATTAACCAACGTATTCTACTATCAGATTAAGAGGAAAATTATACGGAAAGAATCTATATCCTGCCCAAAAACTGAACTCGTTCATTACTGTACGATCATTCATTTCCTGAATGTTCAGAAATGTCTTCTTTGTTTTATCTCTAAAATCTGCAGGTATATTCATTTAAACAAAGGAAATCTTTACTAGCCTATATAGAATGACATCAATATTCCGCGCAACAACCGCTCGAAGTATCGAAGACGTAGTATAAGTGCACAGTATAACTTTCTCATTGAATAGCAGTGTAAGCTGTTAAACTAGTGTGTGCTAATTGTGTTTTGTAATTAGGATGTTCGATGGAGAAGCTGGAGAGTTCCGTCGAGTGGTTTTCGCGTGCACACTGAGTATGCACGACGTTGCATCGGTGCTCAGTTTGCCAAAGCGTCGTATGACAATGCCCAAATGGATCAAAGCTAAGGAATTCCGAGCCGCTGCTATTTGTCCGTAATTCGTCGTATCACCACCTGTCAGTATTTGGTGCAATTTCCGGACAGTGTGACAATATACCAATTGCCTTTTTCATTTAGGTCTATTATTAATAGGCAACAAATCTCTTAGCATATCGATTTCTAATGGGTTAGGATAAGTTTTCAAACTTGTCTTTGGTGGTTGTTCTTGTTCGCGACAGTGAGTGATTCAGGAATATTGTGTAATATTTGTAATTACATTGAATTTTTGTCAAATTTAAGTATATCTTAACAAATTGTATTCTAAATCAAAGTTCTAAACTTTTATATACAATATAAAAAGTATGGTTGGGTTAACCATGCTATAGTTGGGATAACCATTTTCCTGATTGACATGGTCATTTCTATGATTTGAGACTAATGTTTTCCTTTCACGAACACGAAATAAACCCAAAAATGCCTAAAGTTTTATTTTATATTTTGACGTTATTTATGATTTAAAAAATGAAAAAAAAACAATTGCAGAAATTTATAAATAGTAAATTCGCTTATATCCAACCAAATAGTTTTAAAATTCGATATGGTAGGGATCTATAATAGTTTCGGAATAATGTCTGCGTTGTAAATGCTTTAATACTATATAGTATTATTAAATAAAATTAATCAGATTTTATTAATTGAAATTTTTTATTTATAATCGATAAAAAAATTGTTATTGAAAGATTATTTTCAAATTATCTAAATTTTAATGTATTTTTTCATAAAAACTTTACATTCTTTTTTTTTTAATTGAACTCCCTTTTAAATCGCGGATTAGTATTTCCCTGCATAAAAGAAATGGTGTTTATTTATTTCATTTGACTATTGTAATAATGCGATAGTAGCAACCATTAGGCAATGTCCTTGAGGTTATATAGCTTATTAACCTACTTTATGTACCCGTTTGCTATGATATTACGGGATTTTATATATCGAATAAACTGTGTACGCTTTGCCTTATATGCAAAACTGAATCTATAATTGAGATTTTATCGCTCGGTTAAATACGCGCATTTTCGATGTTGCAAGCGGTACACAAAACTATTGTTACGTGGTAAAACATTGCGATCCGTGGTGTAGCCCTGGCTATTACTCTTTGCGCTGCATGGTAGGAAGCTGCAAGTTACTAAACTTTTTCTTGTCGTTTTTTGTTGCAGGCCTCCGACTGGTCGAAAAACTCTGGACTGGGGAACTATGATTGAGGAAAGTGAGCCTTTACTACGAAAGGAAATTGGTACGTTTAATGTCCTTTTTTCAGTAAAACTGGAATAAATTTCATCTTATATTTTACTAGTTTTACTCATTACCGGCAAAATAGCAGCATGTTAAATTAGTTTGTGAGGTTTTGATAAATTATTTAAAAGTGTTAATATTTAATTCAGACTTTGTTTGATGGGTGAAATTGAAAGAAGACTATGATAACTTTTTTATAAAAGTTATCCAGAATATTTAACTTACAAATGTAAAAATAACGAAATCTAATGACAGCATAGATTTATACTCTAAATGTAATATTTTTCAAAGATATAGACATAAATATTGTACGAAATAAATAATAAAAAATATGCCTATATACTATAATGCAGATTATGCGCAGCATCGTAATTTTCTTGATCGTTTATAATAATTATATTTGAATTTTGTAAGTATCGATTACTGAGGTCATCAAACATATAAGGAATAAAAATTAATCGGCCGTTCCATTATTTTATTTTTATCGCCTAACGTTTTTCATGTCCTCTTCATCAGGGGGTGTAACCTTTAAATTCGTTACAATAAATAATACTATAGGTTAATTAATTACATATAAGTAAAATAAATTAATTTACATCAAACAACTTACATTTTTTTTTTTTAATATGTGTAATTTTTTTTATAATACGTTAATTTCAGAACTGATGTAGATAAATTGAATGCTCTACATTCTGATTTAATTGTAAATATCAAACCTGCATACATTCATTATAGTTCTTACATACGTTTGTTTGTTTATTTCCTATTTGTTAACAACACACGAGTACATTTACACGTATATGTTAATTTAAATCACAATGTAAACACCTTTTTACGTCAATATGTACGTTTTAATTTATCATTCAATCGATAGTTCAATATTTGATATGACGCATACAACGCAGTTTTGTACTTTTAATAACATCCACTTTACATGTAAGTTGTTTGATGTAAATTTATTTATTTTGTATGTGTAATTAATTCATGAGTAGTGTTATATATTGTAACAACTTTAAGATTACAATCCCTGAAGAGGACACGAATAAAAGACGAAATGTTTTGGGCGGTTCAACTTAATTGATACATCATCTTTAAAAAATTAAATATGTATGTTAGAATTGTGTATAGAATGTAAATTTACTTTACTAAGATTTGTCTTGACCTTTATATACATATTGACACGTTTATACCGTACCAATGTATATATTTTCAAACATTTTTTTTTTCATTTTTATTGTCCCCGCCAATGGTATTTTATTGAGCGTGAGAAAATAAAGTCCTTAATTTGCCAAATAATTTTAAAATTTAAATTCCATTTGTTTATTAATGAAATTCACCAATAACGGCCGGAATCTACAGCTGGCAAAGGATTTAGCTCTTTGCGGATTATTTTAAAATTTACGCACGATAACGAATAAAATTCGTGAATGCAAACAACTTAATTAAGGGACTTTTAATTATCATTGTAGGATAATAATTATTATCCTTGTTATACTTTACAATGACATTGTTAATTATGCATAAAATTGATCAAATCCCCTAAAAATATACTCTTCGTCTGCATTTATACACATAAAAATGTGTTTGCTTTAAATATACAAATTTGCTCAATTTGTACATAAGCTTTCACCTCTTATGGAAAGGAAGTACTGAATGTAACCGCCTTATTATAAATTACTTTAATTAGCAATGGTCGTTTTTAACACAACATTTTTCTGACTTTACGTTTTATACAAAAAGAGGTTCCATATATTGATAAATATTCAACATTTCTATCGGTTAAATAGTCAAATAGAAGAAAATCTGATTTGCAATATACAACTTTTTTTATATAGTTAATTTTAAATCTGTTCTTTGCTGCTCTGATAACGTTTATCAAAAATTTTTCATTTTTTTATTCAATAATAAATTCGTATGTTTTTGTTAGATTATTTTTATCTAGTTTCCATAATTAATTTCAAGATTAGATTTTTTAAAATCTATTAAGATAAATTATTGTATATATAATAAAGTTCTTAAAACACGCATGTTAGAATAACGTGAGGAAAGAAAATCTATATAAATCCTGATGTATATTTTCGCTAAACATTTTTATAACGAAGTATTATTTTAAAATTATTGTTATTTTGAAATTAATACATTTTAAAATTGAAACGTTATTTATCTGCTGTTCATTTACCTTAAGAACAATCTTTACTACGAAAACAAAACAAAAATACAAGACCTTAGAGAATTTTTCAGAATAATGTTCGCCCGTTTCTAAAGGCAGATCTGTCGGCAATACATATGATAAATGATAGGGAGAACGTAGTAAGGCTCAAGTATTCTGCACTGTCATAAATATGTAAATGCTTCCAATAAAATTGTAGGAATAACAATTGAACGTACGGCAAAAAGGAATATAACTCGAATTATGTAGCTTTCCATATTAAATTATATAATACTACCAATATTCATATCAAACTGTAAAGAAATGGAAAACAGTAGTTACAGGGTTTCTTGCCAACATTTTTGTACAGAAAAAGAAAGATTGTCTGTCATAATTTCCAGGAAATAGTGAGAACTCACGATTATCCTTCGGTATATTTAGTAAATTTAACATTAACTGACGTATATAATGAAATCTGTATTTGAAAAATTATAAAATATAATGAAAAATTGGAAATTGTAAAAAGTTGTCAACAATTAGTTTGCAATATTAGACATAGATGAATTATATGTTAGAACAGAAACGGTGAACGAAATTGTTATTAAGTTAGGGAATTTGTTTTCTAGTAAATTCTATATAATGACATGTTTTTCCCCAACCGAGGAAATACAAAACAAAATTACAATTTCCGAAGCAGATAATTTATGTCTAATTGCAGGTTAGCTTAGGATACCTTGATTTCGCTTCGCCGCATTCGCAGAATATAATAGCTGCATAAAAGACCCGACCCAAATGAAGAAATCCTTAAAGCACAAAGGCGATCCACAGCACTCGCGATGAATCTTCAGAAAAGCCACTCGGAAAACAGATCTTCTTTTAGAGGGAGTCTTTCGCTTGACAACCGCTTACCGCGGCTCGTGTGCGCACTAGTTTGTTGTCTTAGGTCTTAACGATAATACTCCTATACTGCACATTAGGGGAGAAAAGTACGTACGGAGCTTGATTTATTTGACCCTGTGACTCTTCGTCGCTCGAGACTTAATCATGAATCACGATTCATCGGTGGGATTAATCGTTCTGCCACAAGTTGAACGGATTGATTGATCCTCGTGGAGTCTAGACCGAAAGTTCTAGTCTCCAGTTTGTGATAAATATACGACTTTCTGCTGCCTTATCGAAATAAAATAACAATTTGTCCATTGTTTTCCCTTTGAAATGTATCCAAATGTATTGAATTATAACATTTTTCCACGTGCTTATCTTTTTAATTCAGAAAATAAATGTAAAATTAATTCGATTTTACTAAAAAAACATTGTGGATTTTTCAACAGAAAATGACAAAAACAATAGTCTATAGAAATATATTTTAAAACTGAATCACGATGTCAATTACTCAAAAAGTGAATGTTAAAATGTAACGGATAAAAAATAGGAATGCACGATATAAATTTTGACCATACAGAATCTGAAGTATGCTGCTGAGTAAAATTGAATTATTCAAAATAATTTTTAAAAAATAGACCAGGTGCTCTAATGCAACATATAGACAATGTATATAAATTAAATGTTAACTTTATGTGAAAGACACATAAAAACTACGTTAACCATGCAGAATAGTTTTTTAAACTAAGTTTAAAGTTCGTAGTCGTGATACAAATGCAATTCAATTAGCTGTTTACTTTTTGCCAGACCGACATCACATGCTGGTTTGAGTTCATGTTTGAATAGCGATTATAAATACCAACCTGAGTAAACAACACGCAAGAACACTGGGTTAATTCGAAACATTTACTCGATGCCGCTGTTGCAAGCACAAATAAGCTGTTTCACCGATGTGACGATGTTTGTGAAAGCAATTTATGAGATTTTTCTTAAAATTATATTTTAATAAAAGTAAAAATCAATCATTTATTTACCAAAGATATTTGTAGGTTTACTTAAAGATATTCATTTATTACTTAAAGATTATTTACAACCTATTCTAATAGAATATTATTAGCGCATGATATTGTCATACTCGAAAATAAATGAAAAACATCCGTAAATGGCGTTATAAAAGTATCCACTTTTTATCGACCACTTGTTCTTTTTTTTTTATCGACCAAGAATTCGACTGCAAGGAACCCTCCATCACGTACGCGTTATCAATTGCCTCGTAGAGATTTTATACTTACATTCAACCTAAAAAAATCAGTTCAGAGTTTTACGCAGTTACTGCAATGAAATTGCACTCAACGCGGAAACCTACATTTTACCAATAGTAAATTTAAAAATAGTAGGTATTGCTTTATCGATTCGTACTAATGTTCGGGTTTTGTAAACCTCAGCTTCTTTTGGCCTCTTGTGATATTCATGGTATATTAAATAAAAATATCACCTCATTTATTCTAAATTATTCAATTTTACATTTCAATTTCACCACGATCTGTTAATGAAAAGTTAATTAAACTGTCGAATATGTATTTGTAAAATCGAAAACTTTTATATCTTGTACTAGACATTTATTGATGGTGAAATATACATCAATAAAATGAATTTTCACCGTGACATAACAAATTACTTTACACATCTTGAAGTACATACCTTTCAACTATATTGAAGCATATTTTCAGTACGTGCGATTCATTGGAAGGAGAATAAAATTTTATATAGAAAGGCGGAACTAATAATTTTAGTCCATTGACGTCATATGCTTTCACGTTCTTTCGTATTGCTTTCTTTTCTTTTGTGCTATTACATTTCAAAAAATATAAATAGCATTTTTATTTTTTGTTTTTCAATTTGTATAGCATACATTTTTTAATCATAAAGCTATAAAATACCAACACGTGATTATACTAACTGCGAGGTACTTTGATTAAAATTATGATATATCCATTATTTCAAATTTTATAATTAACATAATAATAATCATGATGTAAATGTAGTAAAATATTAAGGATATATTATCCAACGTATTGCATCCAATTTTTAGTAGGTATATTTATTTGTATTTAGGTCAAAACATACCTAGAAGTGCATTTTCTACAACCCCCGATTTCTCTCACTCGGCCTAAAAACAGAAGTGTTTAAAATCGCCCTTCCCGCAAGTCATTTAAGAAAATATCGTACGGAACATGTAAGACAAAATGATCTCGGACAAGTGAGGAGTCTGGCACACGAGCCAAGCGAGTGAAGACAATCTCACTTTTCCGAATTGCCTCACTAGTTGCGTAATATACTTTTTTTTGCTTATGTATAGCTATATATCCAAATTTTAACCTTCCTTTGTCATGTAACAATCGATTTTGGCACCTCTTCATTCTGTAATACTAATTTTACCAAATTGGAAGTTTCATCTTCGGGACAGATACAACCTGTATATATACATTGTAATAATTTTATTTTACTTTATTCAATACAAATGATGAAATATTTGTTTTACTAGACATAATTAATTAAAGATAGTTCATATTCCATATCAATTATCATTCTCACTCATCTCCAATACATTAAATATCTTTATATTACTCCATACCATACATATTGAATTTTCCAATACAATAAATGATCTTAAACAAAAATTACATCCCACGCAAAACCTTATATTAAAATATCCATCTCTTATTTTTATTTTTTGGTAAACTTGAGAATGCGAGAAATTGTCTATCACAATAAAAGCATTCACGTCAATAAATTTATAAAATATATATATAACCTGGCCAGGATTTATTTAGAAGCGAGGAAAGCTGCCATCCACCTCTTCATCCACTTGACCATTGATGTTTTATGCTGTTTATCAGACGTCATTGAAAAACATAGCGATCTCGATTTTTCTAGAATCAGAAGTTGGAGACGATGGAAATGATCCAATCGAATTTTCTTCATTTTCTAAAATGATGCCCATCCAAATGTTTCTAGTCTTCAACATGATTGGGTAGATACTTTCTCGTGGCAGGAAACAATCGCCATTATCGTATATTGCTGGCAATAATAAACCGATGAGATTTGTTCGATTAATCTAGCAACGATTAATTGTTTCGTTGATTGTACTAATCACGGTGTCAGCAGTCAATGTGAATCTGTTCGCAAAAGCGATATGATAACATCTCTATACGCTCAAGAAGGCATGGCACCAACATTGCTTCAAGGGTGGCCGTCCGACGTTCCTCAAGTCACTATGTTTCCCTTACTCACTTCTGATTGGTTGATAGTTTACAGAAACCTCTCGGCTTCAACTTATTAAATTTCTCACTAGCTTTATTATTATTTATTAATTTGTCATTAGCTATTTTATTAGCATAGAATTTATTACCTAACAAATCTATCGTTCACTCTATATGAGATTTTAAATCAAACTACACAAAATATTCACTACACATATCCTCATATTTTTCAGCTAAAATTGAACCACTTAGCTTATGAATATTTTTTCATTTTTACAGAAAATCACAATAAAAACTGTTAATTATGACTGAGTGTGATATTTGACTGAAGTAAAGAAAAATTGTGAAATTTATGTCAAAGATACATTATATAGTAACAATTTGTATTCATTTATTTCATATGAGTTTTCGGGCACCATCATTTTTTTGTTGTTATAATACACATTTTCTATTAGATTTCATGGAAGAACGCAGAGCTCAATATTTCATTAAACTTTCATGTGCGAAATGCTATAATGCCACAGGTTTCTCGCTGCCATCGATGAATTCATTCAATTCCTCCGAGGGGAAATTGTGGGACGTACCTACAATTCATTCGACCGTTTAAGCTACTGTACGAACATTTCGCGGGTAACCCGTCGATCAACGCCAAGCGACTGTGGAGCGATATAGTAAAGGGCGCTCAACACGCCCTGGGCGGAAAAGGGATCCCACCCCAGTTGTCTCTCGCCCGGGTGCGTACTTCCCACTAAGAACGCACGCCTTTTCCTGATTCTCTATCAACCTCGCCCTTACTGCGAATTCTTGACACCTGTAATTCCCCTTTCCACCACTCGACTGCTTCATCGCTCGAACAATCGCTATTAATATCTAGTTGTAGAGACTCCACCCGAGTTACTCAACTCGCGTCCTCCAAACTTTGGACTTCCAACTGTCTGCACCCAACTAGCATTCGAAATGGACCGATTGGCCGATTTCGATTTAATTTTCAATATTGGCACGAGCATACTAATGTTTGATAAAGTTTACACTGAAGCCTATGACGCATTCAGGTTAACTGTGACATTGTTTTAGAGTTACATAGTTCTCGGGGTATTACGAAATGTAACCATAAGTAGACCCTGATGTGGTTTGATGTCTGGTATTTATATACTGCATATTTCAAAGCACTCGTTGTATCCTATTAAGCTTTACGTCCACTCCTATTTATGACGATGTAAAGTTGGGAAGGGCCAACTCTAAACGCTCTACAGACTTAGAGACATCATTAAGTGTAATCATGCTCGATGAAAAAAACAATTATTTTGCTATTAAGAGCCTGCAATTATTGATTTTAGTTAACAACGACATTTCAGAATTTGGTACCTTGAGTTGGTACTTTCGCAGTTAAGAAGATGCACAGAGATTCTCTTTGGAGCTTTCAAGTTTTATCGCGTGCAGCCGAGTTTATCTTTTGTGAGTCAAATGCGCCGAGGCACCATCCTTCCCACTCTCCATTTCCGTCCTTTCGACGTTTTACTCGCACCTCCTTCCTCCTCTTCCTGTTAGCTCGGAATCTCGTACACTTCCTCTCCTCCCTTTGCCTAGTCTTTCTGCACCTCTTTTTTTGGGATTTTTCTTTGTCGCCCGCATTCTCCACTTTGCCATCTCTTTTCCTGTTTTCACATTCCCCTGTCTTACCATCCTTAGAAATCCAGTCTTCCGTTAATTATCCCCATCCCTTTTTCGCCTGCAAGCGTTTACGGATGTAAAAGATATACGTTACTTGTAGCGCCTCAGTTTCAGCCTCGGCAGATGCATGTATATACGTCGCCGCATTTGGACCATGTATTTCTGGGACAACTTACGTGCATGTATAAAACGTACGCGCTCGTGCGGGAATTCGCTTGATGGTTCTAGTCGAGAAATTCATTTGATTAGACACAGGTGCACTTCTCGGTTAATTTCGCAAGAATTTCCAACTGACGAGAACAAGCTTCGGTGCATTATCGTGTAAATTTCATTGAACTTTCATGTTTTCGTAATGCTTGTGAAATTCGACTGTGAGGTGCAAACAAACAAATAAGGTAAATTAATTTATGTTAGAAATATTATCGTTATTATTAATATATAAAAAATATGATAAAGTATAACTGTGAGTTTCATATGTGTTATACGATCATAGGAAATTACATCATGTTCACGTTAAGTTGAAGTTCCTCGATTAGGAGATGGGATATTGTAGACATTGAACATAACTATGCTCCCAATTAGTACAGAATGTCCAGGACTATGCACATGGACTCGTCTATGAATGAAAATTGGACGTAGAATGGATGTCTAGAACAGACTTGACAGATTTTCGTGATAAATCGCCACATTTCCAGTTGAAACATGCATCCTCAATTAGACTATCTATACTAACTCTGGTCCAGGTATGTAGGAATCATGGATGTACTGACTCGAACGTGCACTAAACGATCAATGTACATCCAGTTTTGTCCATTAGAAAACCTATTTATGTTTACGTCTATTGCATATCCATTGAAGGCCCATTATACGTTCATTATTCGTACACAATAGACGTCCGATGGACGACTGAGCGTCAAACTATGCAAATTTAAAATAAACATTATTTCTTTCATCAATGTGGCAAGTGAATAGGTTATACGACACGTTATCTTCCTCCATTTCACCTTCTGGATACTACATCTTTTGAGACACTCCCCAAATGGAGAGTCGCAAAATCTAAAGATAAAGTGGATAAAGTGGATAAAGTGGATAAAGTGGATAAAGTTTTCCTAAAGGTTAAACGGCAGAAGTAGGTGTTATACAGCCATCTTACACACAATATTACAAATATATTTAAATGTGTATGTAAGGCGAATAAACAAGGTTGAATAACAAATTCACTAAAAAACATCACACGCTTAATCTTCCTTATTCTGACCATTAAAAGTGTTCGGACATGTTAAAACAATGCAATCTCGAAATATAACAATATAGCAATATTAAAGTACAAAAAACACGCATATTTGTAAATATAATGCATGCAGAATGCATAAATTGTAATCATAACAAAAAAAAATGTCGAAACTTTTAAGTTTATCGGAAAAACCATTGTTCTCATTGGAAAAATAAAACAATATGAAACATGTTACATATTTTAAAAATCTTAAAAATTCATATATTTCACATAGAAGCATTGTCACTGTGCAGAATGTCATAAGACATTTAAAAGTTTGTGTTATTGAAAATGTTTGCAGAAACTTCGAAATACCTTAGAATGATTCTAAGAACGCTTTCTTTCAATATAATTGACGAAAATATGCAATAGGTGTTCTAGTAGACAAAAACTGGACGTATATTCGTCATCTAATGTTATGTGTGAGTGTGGACGTCCATTATTTATTTAGACACCCAATATTCGTCCATGGAATAGACGAAAATTGGTCGAATCATGGACGACCAATGCTAAGTAGATTTGTATATAAAATAAATATTCTTTTTCGGGCGGCGTGCGTTCTTATTTTAAATAAATGCAAGTCGAGGAAGTTGGGTGAAGCACGTTAAAATATTGTAATCTAGACTCTGATATAGTGTAGCAGTGGTAATGATCCGTAAAACATTGGGATGGGACTTCAATGGATATATGTATACATGGGAAAGATATTTTTTTTAACTATATACTTAGACCACCTTTAGAATATTTATATTTTATAACTGTAAAATCTGAACAATTATTAATAATCCTGTTGATTATTGAGACAATGCTCAAACGTATTATATATGTATATTTTTTATATAGAATATAGAATGACATCAATCTCAGAGTGTAATTTTTAACGTGATATATTTTGACTGACCTGCAAAACGAAAATGTTATAATGCCGGACGAACACTATGGAAAGATCGCACTAAAATGCGAATAATGTTTAGCTCATTGAAATAAATGCATATGTGCACTATACCGAAAAGCAACATTTATAGTGGACCGACTACACATGCCTTTTACCACTGGACACGCTAGCTTCTCACGTACGTGAAATATTAATAAACTCAAATGTGGTCATTACTTAATGCAAATGATCATTAATGCAGCTACTATTTTAGCATAAACATTTACAGACCTTTGATAAGAGAAGTATTCATTCTATGTAATACCAAATTCGTTTTGATATATAAATTAGTACGACTTAATATATTATGAAATTAAAAAAAAAAACATCTTATACGCTTTAAGTTGTAAAGCAATTGTCAATAATGTAGTTTACAATTATGTAAATAATAAGTTATAATATTACAGAATTCTCGAAATTTACAACTTACGGCAGAAATAATTTATATGCGAGGTTTTGAGTAAAAATATAAACGTAATTCCAGGCGGAAAGGTAAAAAAATGCGACCTGCAAGAGCTGCAGTGAATATATAATAAACATCTTTGATTTTGTTGCTACATTTATAATCAGTTTTATTTAATCTTCTGTGATTAATTGCGAAGGAACGTAATTTTTAATAGCTTTTTAAACAGATAGCACAAAAAACATTTATTCATCAATTTTGAATATAAATGAACAAAAAGGATGTACAAAATCTGATACGTGCATATACATACCCATTATTAGATTTAATACATCACTATTTGAATTTCCATCGCTATTCGACGTAACATCGTTTTGCATATTATGCTTATGTCGGACATTTACCTACAACGAACCGTGTAATTTCTGTCCAGCGACGACCTAATAATTTTCATATAAACGAAACTGTCAAACAGTTGAAGTATTTCGGTAAACTTCATTTCGTAATATTTCTGTTGAAATATTTTCATCGAATCTTATCATTTTTAAACTATTATACGCACTTATATGAAAATTGGTTATATGTTATTTTAATCCTATTTTATTGAATTATATGATTTTCATTATATTGTTACGAATTATGTATTATATTTATTACTTGATATTTTTAGATCTATATTCATGCACAACATATATAATCAGGTCCAATTATCCCTGGTAGAAATTCTGTCCAGTTTTATTGGATACAATCCATTTTCTGGCGAAGTTAAGTGATTTAAAACTGTGTACAGCAAAAATGACCATAAACTAGACACAAATAAGCAAACTAGTTTTTTGTTACAGAACTACCTAAATATTGCACAAAATTAATGTATTTAAACTGTCCACAGCTTTGGCTAAAAATCTTTCCTAATAACTGTTCAGTAAAATTATTCACAATATGTATAAAAATATCCTGTCTAATTACTGTACAATAATAAAATTATTTAAATATATATGCACATAAAATAAATGGGTAAATGTTACGTACATACTGTCCAGTTAAAATGAACATATTAGCCAAATTGTGGGTTAAAAACTGGACAAAAAATGATTAACCAATTAGTTTTAAATATTAGGAATATTTGTAGCCTAAAATTGGACAGAAACTGTCCAAAAATTATCTACAAAAGTTATCTAAAAAATATCCATACAATGGTTACATTTCCATTAAGAAACTGGCCAGATTTCAATAAGATATTGTCCACAAACTGGCTAGTACGCAAGTTTATTAGCCAAAAACTGGGCAGTATTTAGGCGCAATTTCTACCAGGGTAGAGTCCCTCCATTTCATCGTCTGTCTTCATAAACTTTCCAACAGAATAATGTCCTAAGTAATGTAACATGACCTGATCTAAATAATTTACAAATACCATATATTCGATCTTTAATTCTGGAAATTTTTATTTTATGGACTTGCTTGTAAGAAAGAAAGAAAATAAAATTTTACAAAAACCAGATGAAGTTCTGTAATAAGAATTGAAATAAATATCTTAGTAACGTCAAATCTGCAGGATCAAAACATATCCAAATTTCAGCAAAAAGTGATTTGATTCCTCTATAACATATCAAAAGCGATTCGCAATATTTTTTTCGAATAAAAAATACTATCCTCAAGTTACCAATAGGTATGGTGACATTTTTAAGAGCACTTTTTCAATCACATTATTACCACTCGATACATTACTTGAACAGTACAAGTACGACCAACAAGGATAAAATATAGCATTGAAGAACTCGAAGAGTTTGGGGAATTTGGAACTCTGTACTTCCGTGTGTCGGAAGTACCTAATCCGCAGGACGTGTTGGGAGGTCAGAGAGAATATTGCTTCTGTCCTTGAGTGCCGAAATGTCCGCCCTTAATTGCCGGAGTGCCCGCCAGGCAGTAGAGAGAAAAATCACTCGAGGGTATCGTAGGTTGCGACAAGAGCAGAAATCGATGGAAAACCGTGTCAGTTCGAGATTGAAATAGTGTAAGGCGGCCCACCCGTTTCTGCTTCGGCGAGTGGAATTTGAGTCTGTACCCTTTCGCTTTAAAGCCCATAATTTCATTTATGCCAATTTATCGTTATTACTATACAATATGATAGGTAAGGATACATTGTAAGCTTTGAATGCAGCCAATTATTTTTCCGCGTTATCTTTCCTTATACTTTGAACTGGCGTTGGTAAATGTTGATAAACATGAAGATAAGATGTCTACAAATAACCCAGATGGAAATTGATCAGTAGCTCGGTACTGTGCCAGTAGTGACGGTACCAGCGGAACGAGGATGTGGACATGCTGATCATCCTCGGCTAAGTAAATGTTCTCTTACTTTAACTACAGAAATGGGATTTGACGTTCGATTTTCCAGCTCGTTTTACCTCCTTCAAAGTCCCGCTCACCCCACCCCCTATTATCTACATAGAAAATGAGAAATTCCCAAGGTTTTAAGATCCTAGCAAGAAGTACCTCCTTTTATTGATTGTTTATTCCTATTTGTTATTGGAGGGATGCTAATTATTAATTATATGAATTTATCCCATGTTAAAGAGAAAGAGAACAGTTGAGAAATACTACGAACAAAATACGTTCTCTCGATGAGGTCTATGAAAGAAACCACGTTGCTTTTCAATCATCGTTCCCAAGTAAACAGATATTGGGAGTGCTCGAGTTATAAAGTTTCCCTTTATTTCTCTAATGCAGTCGACTTGTTTCTTCGCCCATAATCTTTGAATCTATTTCAACATTTATACATTTCAAAATAGGTAAATTTGTCCTCTATTTAAACTTAAGGGATCACTTTGACCCTTTACTTTCATACTGTATATTTGCACGTAAAATTTTCCGCTCTTTCAATTGCCGATGTCACGAATATATGTTTCTATTTAAGAAATTAAAATTGACCCTGAAATAACCTCGAAAATGGAATCCAAGATCAAGTCAAAGGTCACCATTAGATTCCTTGTTGATAAATACTTGAGGATTGACCTTCATTATTTTTTATAGATGAACCCCACATTTTATTTTCACTCTGTACATGGAATTATATATATACAAACGTCGCTGTAATATAATAATAATAATACTATTTTCATGCAAGAAATGAAAACAGTAATGACTTACTATTCTATAATAGAATAAAAAAAAATACAATTCGTTTTATAACAGTTGCAAAAAACTGACGATTCTCAAAGGCAACTTTTGCCATTTATAATAGGTATCTTTATTTCGGATCAAATCATTACCATTCATTACTTATAGAGATCACCAGTACTATATTAGGTTATTTGACTACCAGATCGAAATTGTTCAGTCCGTATATACTCGAGAAGCGACGAACTCTGAAATTTCCAATTTTCAGTGTCGATTTCTGACGTCTTTCGATTCCTCAATCGACTCGACTGGGAAACGAACTTCGCGCGACTATCACCGACCGAATTCGTAAAGACTAATTTGAATTGCAGGGAACATTTGGTACTCGTTAATGTCGAATTTATCGTGACTGAATATTCAAATGCATGGTTCAACGAATGCAATCGTTTGATATTACGTATGCGGGGCGCTTATCCTTTTATATTCTTTTCTCTGTCTTGTTTGACAGGCCTTTAGTTTGACAGTCAGTGTATAGGAAGGACGTCAAAAAGACATGTGACCTCCATATTTTAAATACAATAACATATACACATTTTAAAAGCAGGTTATCTTTGAAATTTTTATAATGGAATAAGTTATTTCTTGATGTGTTATTTCTAACGGAATCTATGGTAATTCTAACGTATAGTTATTTTTTCCGGATCACTCATCAATAATCAACAATTAATTAAAATAGTGTCTACTGCTGCCCTATACACCAAAGTCTGTCATTAAAAATAATTAAAAAAAAAAAAGAAAATAATTCTTAAGTGCAGGACCATAAGCATGTCTGAAACGTCAAAATAATTAATAGGTTGTCAATAGATTATACACCCACTCATGCCTACACTTGCAATTAGAAAACAGGTATAATTAAAAAAAAAAATCAAATGTCTCTATTTTAACTTCTCGAAGACGAAAAATTTTAGTACCAATTCTATCACGAAGAATCCCTTTTCGTATAGTTTTTTTTTTTTGTAATTTTCTTTTCACGTCGTATCGTAAAGATCAACGGACGACACGAGTAAGCAATAAAAGTAGCAGAGTATTTTATACGGCGTTGAAATTCACCGGAAAAGTCTTCAGACTGCAACTTCTCTTTTAGCGCTGTTGTAAGAGAAGGATTTGCCCCTTAGTCAATTGAACACGACGATTTTTCTAACGGAATTAAATTACTGCTCGTCAATCGTAAATTGTAATAGCAAAATTATTCATAATTTAATGTATATTGCGCACTGTCGAACTACAATAATAAATCGTGACATTTCAGTGATGTTATTTACAAACCACACGATTATACATTACCGTGCATGTTTACAGACCCCATTAAGTATACATGGAATATCGCAGTAAAATGCCCAAATACTCAACGCTCATTATCGTGAAAAATTATAAGACCGCGAAAATTTCGTACATTATTACAAGCGCAGTTCTGCAGAATGTATATTACGTTCTAAAGTGCGAAAGATATTAAAAAAATGTTTCGCTTCTATATACCATAAAATTGTTAATCTAGGATTTTACAGTCTCGTTTCAGCCGAGAATACCTTTAATAATTGTTGTTTACCGTAATCGCGGATTATCATGGAAAATAAGGAAACTGAATCAAATGAGATTCCTCTCGCCTAGTTTAACGCGGGCGCAATATTAATCTTTGAAAGCGTTCCGTTTGTGTACGGGCCGGATCAACGTTGGCTCACTTAACGATGGTGTTACACGTGCTTGATTAAAAATAAATCTCGTTGCACCGTGGACTTTGTATTTACGTAAACGCTTGCTGTTACTGCGGTCATAATAATTCAAGAGAGATACAACGTTCAACACCGTGTCTTACACACATGTATATATACACTGCAGCTTGACTGTCCTATCTTGGACCGCGGTAAAAAATACCACTTTTCACGGTAAGAAGACGAGATTACTCTTCGTTGCTTTCATTTTCTTAACTTATTTTTCTCCTTTAATATTTATATCAGAAAGTGGTTTGTAAAAATTCACGCGACATTGCAATTGCCTCGAGGATTGTACGCGTATAAGAAGATGTAATAGCAGTGTTTATGAACATATTACAGCGTTTCTTAGCTCTGTGGAATTAATGTGATTTGAAAGACAATCTCTTCTTTTGTCAGCAGTGCCACGAAGGCAGACTGCACTTTAAAAAAATATTGTAAGTTTATCACATAGATGAGCCCTAGTAGAAAATAAGACCAGTTTATGGCCATTTTTTCGGGATTCCATTACTTTTAACATAGAGGCCAGAAAAATTCGGCAGAAACTGGTGTCATTTTCTACTAGGGAGTAAAGGACTTAAATCTTTTTTTAAATATTCATCTGATATTTTGGAAAATTCCTATACCTTTTTTTTAACTTATTTAGAATAATATACTCATCCAGATTAATTTTTTCAAAATATTCAATTAAGATTTGTATCCTAAAATATAATATACATATATATAAATAAATGAAACATTGATTCAACAATCTATTATGGCTCCAACTAAGTCTAGTTGAAGTTCCGTTTACAATATCTCATGTACAGTTCTATAATTGACCTGATTAATGGCGGGAACTTTTGAAGTATATTAGAATTTAAGAAATGTACAGAATTATATGATGTTCTTAGTCTTCTATTAGTTTTATATAATATTGTTTTTAAATGTTCATCCATGGTTACTCTGAAATGTTTATTTTTCATTAAAGTTTGTATAAATTTATATCGATTTTAATTTAATTGTAGGTTTTTGAAATAAATTTTTCAATTTTTAAGAACACAATAAGACATCTGTTAAAACTTTCAAATTTCTTATATATGTTTGCTTGCACTAAGAAATTTTTAAAGAAGATTCAACAGACAACTACTGTTACATGTTATCTCCTTATAAATAATAGGTCAATATTGTTAAGTATGAAACAATCAATCAACAATAACAAATTTAAAATTGCCCTAGGAGAAATTTGGAGTCACATTTCAGGAATCTATCTAGCGCCCCACTTTTATGACATGGAGCTAGACAGATCCCCGAAATGAGCGTGCAAATTTCTAATATGGTGATGAAATTCAACAATTTCTTAATTTAGACCGAGCATTAAATATAACACACATGAAAAAGAAAACTGTAGAAGGCCAAGCATAAATGAAATGTTCAAAATCAATAAATATTTATATGTATAGATATTATATAATAGTTTATAAACTATGTGTTTTCTTCGACAGAGAAAAACAAAGCAAAACATGAACTGTGAATTCCTGATAATTAGCAATTCGTTTGTACAAGAACAAAATTATAAAATGGAAAAAGGAAATGTTCAACGAATACAATACCATTACT
This sequence comes from Trichopria nigra, assembly GCA_030522945.1. Classification (NCBI taxonomy): domain Eukaryota; kingdom Metazoa; phylum Arthropoda; class Insecta; order Hymenoptera; family Diapriidae; genus Trichopria; species Trichopria nigra. Next base: position 30,338 of record JAPYZR010000813.1, read on the forward strand.
GAATAAAATAATATTGTTCAAAATATAGATAACATTTGTCGTTAGAGATAAGATCTGTGTACAATAAAACCTACGATACCGTTCCCTCTGATACTGTGCAACCCACAATACTGTGAAAGTTTTACCCATAGTACTGTGCTATCACAGAGGAGAGGTTACCCCCACTATATACCCCATACAAACGCAGAGCTCACAGATTATACACACATGTCGGCGATACCGCCATCTTGTGACGTAGGAGGTCTGGAGGTAGAAGGAGTAGGGATGACTTCCACGCCTCCGCGTTTGCACAGTATTATGGGATAGCGAAACGGACCAAAAACAGTATCGTAGGTTTTACTGTATTGGTTTGTTTTGTATATTTTGCGCATGTAGATATACAAATTAAAAATCTAGTCTTTAATGATAGTTTTGCTATAAATAATCCATTACATCCCTTTGCAGCATGTCATGCTTTTCTTAATTATAAATTGTAAATTGTGATATATTGTAATTGTAATTGTTCGATTACAGTATAACTATTAATCGTTCTCATATTAATTAAATAATCTTTCAGTTATTATATATGATTTCACAATTCATCCAACAGCCGTACGAGTCAAATCCGAGTATCATTACATCCTTCAATACAAAAGATTCACGTAACGGATGAAAAGCATGGCAAGGTTTCAAAGTTTTTGTAAACATAATAATAGTTGCATTGGTATACCTACGTCCATATATTCCAGACTTCAAGATAAACAATAAATACAGCAAAACATATACTACAATTTAGTAAATTGTGAATTTTATAACTTTTTCCAATTGTGAAGTACCATAGGTAATGTTGAACTGAATATACAGTTTTTTAAAGCAACGGCGGGTCAATTTAAAGAAACGTTTTTATTTATTATATCGTTCCCAGCATCTGAGATGTCAGACCAGGCAGTAGAAACTATGAACAAGATAATTCAAGAATATTACTGATATATATTTATCGCTTTTCCAATTTTAAATTCGGCAATTTCATCTGGTATATACGCTAAGCATTAAATTTTGATAGAATCCATTTTATGACTACCTCGACGATTTCAGACTTTCGATAACATTATTGGAGCGAGAAAAGAAAGCATTATATCGTTTCGCGCTACATGCTAAGAAAGCCTGGATTTCGTTCCCTCGTTGAATTTCATTGAAATAAAATAACCAGTAAGCAGAATGTACATTATTCTTGTATTCTGCTTATTTTCCTCCAATCTATATATGTAACGTCGATTTTTTGCCTAACGTGCACCTATATATTGAATTAAGCCATGAAATAATGTTTCACTGTAGAATGGAAGAAATAAAATTCATTTTGATTTTTAATGAGTAATTCTACGTTTAATAGTAATTTATTATTGAAAGGAGTATTATCACACGCAGTACCATATTCATATAGTACAATAAAATATACGTTATTTGTAAAAGTTCCATATTATGTCAAAGAATATATAAGGTGGACCGGGATATTCACGAAAATTGAAAAGAAATTTTCCAATGATACATAAGACTTAGAATAGTAAGGCGTTTGAGTGATTAAAATAATATTTATATTTCACCGGTAATTGAAGTATTCGATTTGCATGATGCGCGTCTGAAACCGATACAAGCAAACGTCACTTTCTTGATTGAGTCAAGTACTCTTAAAGCAATTACTTAAAGGGATGTAACTTTCAATAAGTTTGTACCGTAATCGATTTTCTTGTAATGAAATTGAAATTTCCATGTTAAAAAAAGACAAATGACATTTTATTCAAATTAAAATATTTAAAGTATAAGTTAAATGTTTTAAAAACTAATTCTGTTAATTGTTAATTAATAACAGTATTTATTGCTTTCACGGCATTGCGTTAATACAATTTGGGGGATTAAGGGCCCCCACCCTTTACACCTCCTTCGCCGAGTCTGTTTACACATATTCTATTGTTAACATCAAACCAAAACAATGGTTAACAAATCGTCTTCTTAAGCATAAACACAGATGGAAAAAATGTCAAAAATGAAAATAAACAAAAATGTCATATATTTCTTAAACAAACACTTCTGCGTCACTCTTCTTACTGGCACTAGATTCATACGTAGCTGAATTTTCAATCTTTCTGGACTAAAATTTAATTTCAAGAAGATTAGGCAGTACATCCAACCGATATTTTTCCGTAAGGAAAAATAAATTAGTGTAGACGACTAAATCGATTATTGTCTACATTGTAATGCAGTATATCTTGGTAATATGATTGAAAAACATGATAAACCAACATAACCAATAAAAGAAATATTCCAGTGCATGTAAAATTTTACAGGATTATAAATACACGGAACCAATACAGGACTTTATAGCCAGAAAATGAAATTTCGTTTAGTTTCAAATTAATTCTTCGTTTTTACTTTGTTTCATAATGAAGCTTACACTTATTTATGAAAATAAACTGTTTTCATGATTCATAAATAAAACATATTAAAAAAACTATTGATTGATATTAAACAAATGAAACTTATATACTAGAACTGAAATTTGTTTTTTCAATTTTATTTTCAGGAAACCATAGAATGAAAATATTAAATTTCTCATTAGAAAATAAAAGTATAGACTTTACCGGTAATAAATTTTTTTTTTTTCATAAAATAGCCAAAGATAACATATGACAGATTTTGAAATCTCCAGTTGTAATATTTTCCCATCCATGTTCATCATTACATTAACTATGCATCTTGGTACGTGTGCCATGAATACGGTCACAAACTAGACCAAAAAAGTTTCTACTTACTTAGGGTATACGTGTGTAATGCTCAATACCAGATTTGCTCAGAGTTTCGGGTAAGATTTATGAGCGCTCCCCGAGTTGCTGTGTTAGCAACGCTGTTGCCACTGTCGGGACCGTCTAAATCAGAGTTAACTCGATATCAAACATTTCCTCAGTTGACTTCAAGATGGAGGAGTAAATGCGTTTCTATTTCCAAAGCACATGCTTCGATTCGTTCGTTTTCACAAAAAAAAAAGAAAATACGTTAGAAGCAGTTGATTGCGCTCGATTGACGTTCTAAACCTTAGTATATAAATTGACTTTGAACGCTTAACCTGAATAAATACTTAAATGAAATCTTAAATGAAATTGATTGTATGTGCGATTACGTACAACACTAAGTATATAGAATACAATTATTCAAGAATGAATTTAAAATTCCATACAGCTATTATAATTGCAACTTGTATATTACGTATGGAAAACTGGAAATTTTTCTAACGTGTCAGAAGAAAAATACTACTTTTCATTGTAGGGCTAAATGAATGGATGGAACAGAATAACTTTTCATGTATGACAGATAAAATATGAATTTCATATAATTTGTTACACATAAAACAACTGTATATATTGATGAACAATTTCAAAAAAAATCATAAATTGAAAAAAAATCAGCAATGGCAAAATAGTGCTTCAGTAAGCTAACTGAAAATACGTGTAGTGTACATTTTGTTTTAAATAACCATATATATAAAATTATAGTAGTATTTATTGAACAAAATAAAGTGTATTTTAATCAATAATAAAAATGTAGAATTTACATTAATTTTGTGTATCTTTGTCCGAACTTTATTAAGTTATTTAAACTTCTGCGGTTAGAGTGGTTATTTGTAATTCCTAATTATATATTCATGAACTTGCTAACTATGATAAGAACGCATATCATAATGCTACCATATGCGTTACATTAACATGTGATTATTGGGAGTTGGAACATACAGGCGGATAGTTTGCATTCAGTGAAAATTAACTCGTCTTTAAAGCTAGAAACTCCATTTATGGGACACTAGACGCCTATTTCATTTTCAGTTTTAACAATATAGTATTGTAGTAAATATATAAAATTTCAAGTATTTATTGATTCATTTATCAAATATCTGCTAATATATACATATTCAAACTGTATAGTTTAATAAAATTTTCAGTGATTTTACATCACGTTTCTCAAGATCAATTAATCCAAGTCTCCCCTAAACAATACCATCAATAAAAAAGTTAAAACTCTTAATAGTATTACGAAATTGTCTTATTTGTCATCTAATTTCTGAAAAGTGTGAATAAGGGACTTTCCCACTAAAATATCATCAAATGTATCATCAGTGCAAAAAGTCGGTTACGGACCCCAAATATTGCAAAATTTGCAAAACACCCTATCATCCATCGTGTGCACGTGTTTGTGGTGCAGCCTCCAATGG
>JAPYZR010000814.1:0-26638 GCA_030522945.1 Trichopria nigra
TTCGAATCGTGTTGATCCGGGTTCGATAAAGTGCGCGAATCAACGAACAAACTTCCTCGATCACGGTCGACGGAAAGGTGACAGAGTATCGCGTAAACACATCCTAATAGGGAAGATGGTACTGGGGAGATAAAGGACAACGATAGCACATTCCATAAGAGTGTCTTTCTTGCTCTCATTAGCAACATATCGTCGATCTCCCCAACGATCGCGACTATCCTTCAACATGCGCTCAGGCCTTCTATATGCGTCTATATTCGCTGGTAAAACGAATGAAAACCAGAGGTTTGTTTACATATGACCACGGTCGTGCATATGACATATGCACAATAAGGACAAGGCAGCATTTGTAAATCACTGATGTATATATAGATAAGAACTGGTGTCAATAAAATACTTGTCTGCATTATTTAATTAAGCAATAATGACATTACAGCCGGAAATAAATTTAGTTCATGTGATTATTGATGAAGTTGCTCTAGAAGGTTTGGATGGAATCACATTAGAAGGTACGAGTGTATTTTTTGCAATCAAATTACTAAATATTTTTTCTTACAATTCTTGAGTATACATTCATTAATATTTGTAAAGTATTTTTAATAAAAAAGAAAGAGCGAAAATGTAAAAAAATTACTGAAATTTAAACATTAATGTTAACCACTATCTTTTACATTTACATTTTCATTAAACATTAAGAAGGCTATTTATTCTATGAACTAAAACTGCAAGAGTAGAATTGTATTATGTATTTCTGCTAAATGCGAGAGCCTTTGACAACTTTATTGCTTGTTACCTGTATAAATAAATACTGTAAGATATGTGAAAATACTATAAAAAATTATTCGAAAACTATATGAAAATATCGTTTTTTAATGATATCCTACAGTTTTATCACTCACGTAGTAGTTTATGCAAAAGAAATATTTCAACTAACCATGTGCTATAAGTACAAAGTAAATAAAAAACCGTATATTTTCAGCATTATGGCAGCGTTTGGGTGCGAGATTCAACAAAACATTACCCTTAAGCAAATTCTTTATGCAAGAAGTTTGGGAAACATGTCTACAAATTCGTGTTTTTTCATTTTACCAATTGGAAAAACCTCGAGATCCACTTGTCATTTACGATCGTTACGAATTAGAATGCTTCAATGTAGATGTTGCACAAAAGGTAGTTTAACTGACCAAAATTTCTTTCTTATTATTTGAAGTAAAATTGTCAATTGATAAATGTTGCATATCTTTTTGTTTATTATTCAATTATCTAATGTAATATGGAAATATGTGGATATGCGCGTGTGTCATTTATATTAAAGGAATTGCTTCTAAAAAACTTGTGAAGTAAATGTTATGTTATTTATAAATCTTTTACAGCAATATATTCCAAAAGATATTTATCCTCATTGTCCAGTGGATGATATAAACAATGGAAACCGAGGTTCATGCGAGTCTTACTTCACTCGCACCTGCATAAATGAAAAAGTAGAAAATCTCAATGTGGACGAAGTTGAAAGCATATATGGACAAAAATTGGTAATTGTTGCATCACAGGTTGAGCGAGAATTGGCTCTAATGGGAGATGACGTGCAACCAAACTTGGATTTAACAATCATACAGTATTGCTTCTTAGAAAGGGTTGGTAGGGCTCGATATTTTGGAGAAGTTACCTTGGGTACAGCGAGTCTTGCTTGCATGGATGGTGATCCAAAGACAATGTTCTATCACAGAAAACGACTGTTGAGGTACAAATTAATTAAGAAGCAAGTATATCACCAAACAAACTGTGGACAAAGAAGAACAGGTAGCTTGTTACATCTTCCTCGATTCTTTGTTGAGAGAAAGCCAAAAGTTGTAGGATGGGCCGAATGTGTTATCAACTTTTTAAAGACAAAAGAAAACTATATGGCTGATTACAATGAAATAAAGGATCAACTGCAGATTGGCTACTCTTTAAAGAAATTTTTTACTCTCGCTCTTTTACAGCGAGTGTTTAAAACTGATATTGTAGGTATCTGTTTAATATTTACTACTTTACATATTTTACTTTAACCAATGTACATACTACATTTACATTTTTACATATTGCTTTGAATAATATAGAGAGTTCCACACAGAAGATATTATCCAATTTCAACAGAACAAGAATGGCAGGTAAAAAATAATCCACAAAAAGAACGAACAGTACGACTTGTGCAACTTGTGGACCCAACAATTGAAATCAGTGATCTCTGGAGTACAGAGGAAGCCAATGATGAAGATGAAACTGTTAACATAGATATTAGTGAAATCAACTCTATGGAGCATTTCCTTACACAATGTAAAAAAGTTGTTGAATCAAGAAAAGAAGAAGGTATAAGTCAATCGGAACTTGGTGAAAAAATGGGACTTATGAAACTTATCTCTAGAACTGCTGTACGAAATTTGGTAAAAACCAAATCTACCAATATGTATCTGGATGATGTTGGTCGACAAAGAGTCACAAAGTATGTAGCAAGGAGGTATAATTCGAAAAGTCGGCTGCGACAAGAATTTCAAAAAGAGAAGTCAAAAATCGAGGAATTTAATAGAAGTACTCAAAAATATATGGAAGAGAAAGCAATCACTCAAGATGAAGAAATGCCGTACGTCGAACCGATACCAAAGATATGTGAGGAAGTAAAACAAGCAAGTGAATCACTGCTTGTTTCATTCAATGCTATAAATAAAATATTCAATAGGTATAAGTTATTTAAGTTTAAAATAAATAAATATAAAGTGACCACAAACGCAAATGTGAAGGAAGCACACAAAATTTTCAATATTAAAAGACTCGTGAGAAAGAAAAAGAAGAAAGCTGAAAAGAAAGACTTGGAAACAGATGGACACATAAGAAAAGTAATAAACGAGAGTGAAATTTACAAAATGATAGAAACGAAACTTGTTGCTCAAAAACCTCTGCGACAGGGAAAGTCTGTTACTGAAGTAATAGGTTTTATGGAACGTTTGAGAAGTAGTGCTTCGACTCTTACGTTCAGACTTTTGCGTCGCGCAAATATGATTATTGAAGCTGTAAAAGACCATAAAATTATTGATGATATGGTTAAGTTAACAAAGGTAATATTGAACTTATTTCACGTACGAAATATTATTAATTGAAAACGTTTTCTTTTCTTTCTTTAAATATCAGTTTCTCTAAATTTTACAGATGATCAATGAAGAAGAAGATAAAGAAGGCTACGACGTGAAAATCGACAAAAAGTCGTTGATACGATTGTTGCAAAAGTTGGCAAAGGACAATTTAATAAAGTTTATTCGATTGACACTCAGCGTGAATACCAAACAAAAGACCTTAACTTTCATTTGTGACCCATGCATAGGAATCAACCATACAGTCATTCAATCGGCTGTCGAGCAAGCAAAAATGAAGTTTTGCTTAGCTCAGTCTAGAGCAAGGCAAAAACCGTTAGTACCATCTCCTGCTTGCGGGCCTGCTGATACTTCTAGTGCAAATACTAATACTCAGCCAGCACCACCAGTAAAAAAAGTATCGAAACGTATGAATGTTGTAAGTATCTGACTGTTTTCACTTTCACTGCTCTTAAGGTATATAAAAACTATTTTAAAAGAAACTAAAATGGAAGTTAATATACCATTAATCTTTTAACCTCTTAAGAACAGTTAAATTTTAGTACTTTGTTATTTTCTAGAAAATTGGAAAAATGAACGGATTTTGTCCAAAGTTTATACGAATGCAATCTTTGCATACCTTCTTGTACCACCTGATTTATGTACATCCCAGAGATACTCCACTCTCGAAAGTAGTTCTTCACGAAGCCTTGGTGAAGGAAGGATATTCGGATACAGCTTTACTAGAGGAGATGGCTCCTGCTTACACAACGGAAATCAGTTGGAAAATGTTCATACCACCCATTCATCAGCATTTAGGTATATGATATATTAATTACACACTTCATCATTATAAAAAATCGAAACATTGAACCAGTTGATCTATGTGCGTACAGAAATGTTAGATCGAGAAGGATGTTAAAAAGGTTGTTTTTTATTTGAAAACCTATTTAAAGATCCTTCAAACCAATATAATTATTTATAATATACATATCAACTATTGAAATCGGTGAACCATTTTCACTAAGGAGACTTTTTTATTGCAGGATGGCCTCGAGGCTGGGCTTTGATGTGCGATATACTCCTGCGCATGCCCTTGTCAATTTTCGTCAAGGTTCACAATGTCTCCACAATCATACCTGGATTAAAGGAACTCCTCGAACATCCCATTCGAAAATATTACTTAGTGAAAGATCTTTCTCCAGCCATCAGAAATGCATTACTCGATTCACGCAAATACATTTACAGTGTCCACGAAACCATTACTCGTCTGTGTTACACCGGTTTAGTCCAATTCGGTCCTCAGAAACTCAAAGAGAAAGACCAGGTGTTTATTTACCTAAATCGCCGAACGGAATTGATGGATACGACTTCCTCGGGAGCTGGCTACCATCAAATAGAGCCAAAAAATTATACCGTGACCAAGTTTTATTTCGACTCGTTGCAAGTGGTGGAGAACTACTGGTACGAGCTGTGGAGCACTTGTATTAATACGTGCCTAGGTGGTCGATTGGTCGTACAAGGTAAAGAGATCTTACTGGAATACTTGGGAAGGAAAGCAGAGATGGTTCAAGCTATCAAAGCAAGAAAGCCAGAAGAGGCGCCGCTCCTCGATACTGGAGTTGTGCCCGGCGATCGGAAAGGTGCTGCTGGTATCGATTCCGCATTCTTCCCTCACTTGAAGCGGAACTGGAACTGGGGAAACAACTACTTGGAAAATCCACACTTGCGGAAGATTGCAAAAGAGAAGAAAAACTCAATTGCTCGAAGTTTCCCAATAAGCAGTAACAGACCGGTGATTATAAGACCTCCAGTTTTGAAAACATCCATATCCGGTGCTAGAAAGAAAAGTACGGCGGCAAAAAAACCGAAACCCGAACCTGTCAAACCTTTTAAACCGCTGTCAACCGATCAAGCAATGTTGGAAAGTGCTAATCCAAAGTCATATACGCGCACGATGATGCCAAGGAAGAAACCAGTTCGCAAAAGGGTCAAGTACGACGAAGTGGATTACAGCGCATTGCAGCGCATGGACAAATTGCGCGTTGACTGGGACATTCATGAGGATAATATTTTGTTGGTTTGCAAAGTAGCCATGGTATACCTCAGTCCAAATCCTCGGCGTAAAATAGTCAATTTCCAAACGGTTAGGGATATTTTGCGTTCGTTTTCGTTTTCCTCGCACAACAAAACTTCGCGCGCCTGCCAGAGAAGGCTGCTTTACATGCTGAAGCAACCGCAAACCGTAAACAGTGTAATGTTGGGCGTCGAAGAAGTGAAGCAAGATTATTTCGTCAACAAGCGGTTCAGTGGCATCGTCGACAAAGTAAAACACGAGTGTCGCAATGGCAGCGAGTATGAGGAAAGGCTGGTGAAAATCTTCAAAGATCTGGTCACTTATATAGCGAAGAAGTACTACGATATCGCTAACAAGAAGACGGAAGATCTGATCGGTCTTCCGCAAACCATGCAAGAGTTTCACTTGCTGTACAGAGTCAGGCTCCCGAAGAAGTCGATTAATTCTAAAGGCTTCACGAGGGACGTCCGCGACACGAATGACATTCACTCGGCGACCATCAATTCCGTGATCCACAGCTCGATGTGCTGCGGCAAAGAACGGCGGTCATGGGCTTACCAGTTGTTCAAAGTCTATCAGCAGTATCCGGAATTTCTGCTGCGCAACGCCATGATGAAGATCCGATCGGACATGATGGTGGCGATCAAGAAGAATTACATGATGGCTATCAAAAAGTACGGCAACTGCATGCCAATGAGCAGTTCGCAGTATCAATTAAGCGCCGCCTACTACTACAAATTCCAGACGCAATGGCCTTATGAAATTTTCTACGAAGCTTACGTAGTGCACCATCGGCTTCTCGAGTGGTACGCCGACAAACAATCCGAGGAACTGAATTACTCAGTTCCAGACGACGCGGTTGGAATCGAAGTGTGTCCGGTTACCGGAGGAGCCGCCGTCTCCATTAACGACTACGTGGCGGCTGATCTGCTGAACATCGACATTGAAATTCCCGATCAGGTCATCATGCTGGACCCGAGGTTACGGGAAAAGAGCGAAGTCTACCAGAGAATCGCTCAGCGCTACCAGGACATTTTAAGAAGTTTGACCACCGACTTGTACATATCGGGGAATTCGGTCGACGAAGCGACGGATTCGGCCGACGTTGCCACCAATTCATTAGATGAACCAGTCTACGAAGTCGTGGAAGAAAAGGCGAGTGTCGTTAAAAGTCGCGCTACCAAAAGGAAGGCCGAGCGCGACGAAGATCCCGCCGGCCAGTCGAAACGGCTGAAAATGGAATACGATGCTGGAGAAGCGGCAAACGCGTCGGAATCGGTTCTTCCGGAAGATTCTGAAGAAATGGAGACCGAACTCGTACTGACGACAAAGGTGATAACTGGCGGTTTGGAGACGGAAAAATCCCAAACGGACAACGAAGAGGAATCGAGAAATCCGCGAAACGCCGCCGCTGGATCCGTGGTGCGAGTTAAGGAGTTGATAAAGAATATCGATAACAGCTGGATCATTGAAGAAATAACGAGCAACAGAGAAGAAATATCGCCGACCAAGAAAGAAAAAACGAGCAGCAAGAAAGAGCCGAAATTACCGAAAGAACCAATAATGGACCTGCAGCGCAAGACCACTCGCATCGCGTTTTTAAAGATGAGGGAGGAGTTGCACGATCTGACCATCGCCGATAGCCATCACGCGCACGAATACTTTGTCGTCAATTCCTTCAAACAGCTCTATTCGTTGAAATTGCCGAAAATCGATGAGCCGAGGGACATGGCGGAACACAGAGGTCTCAAGGTCCCTGCGGCTTTACTGCCGATACAAATGTCACGAGCCGCGGAGCTCGTGAATAGGGTGAAGGAGTTCGCCACTTTCCCAATAAATCACATGACTTATGCGGACTTTAAAGCGGAAGTTTGCCGAACTTCGTCGGTTAAGTGGCAAGACGTCGATAAGGTGTGCAATCACATCAAGAGTGGGAAGCAACTGGGCCTGAATCTTCCCCAAATTGTCGTAAGTACTCTTCTTCCAAACGAAACCCTCCTCCTCCCTTTACTCGCGAGAATGACGCTCACCGTGGACGCCCTCTGTGACTGGTCTCGGTACTACGGCCGCGGAGCGTTCTTGTTCGCTTTTGTGGTGTAAATAGGCGTCGAGAATAATCGTGTATAATGGATTAATTATTATTACGGATGAACCGTTCTGTCTATCAGTTTGCAATATTTTTTAGGAATAAATAAAAATTTGTATTCTTAATAGGATAAGTTTGAAAAGTTAGGAGATTCTCTGGATGAGATTCTTTCGCTACTGGCGAAGAAAAGAATCGTTTTACGAACCGGAGTTACCGATGTGCGCTACATTCACAGGCGACACGCCGATCCCTGGCTTATAAATTCCTACAAAATTCACCGACTCGAAAAAGAAGCTCAAGTTCCTTTAGCAGAAGGTAGCGTGTACCTTTTGAATAACGACAATGATAAACGGACACCTGGAGACGATGAAATCGAAATTATCGACGACAACGTCGCGACCACCAGTGCAATGTCCGAAATGCAAATTAGAGCTCCGACGGAAGAAATGTGTCAAAATGGCGATGATGTTGAAAATCATATGGATGACAATGATAATAGAGACGTTAGTATTCGTCATTTTTTTTACTTTAACGAAATTTATAACGTAATATTTTATATACCTGCGTAACGGTAATATCTTTCAAAATATTTTGAGGAATATAAGAACATGAAAAATTGCTGATAATCTTTGCGAACATCTTAGCTCTCTAAAAATATTAAGCATATCTTTTGCACACCTACAATATCAGTGAAACTGATTTGATAAAAAAAAAAAAACAATTGATAATTTTGTTACGAAAAAGTTGCGATGCACTTGTTCATATTTAAAGACGTGCTCTGTTCTCTAATCCATAGGAGAATCGAGAGGAGGATCCGGAGGAGAATTCGGAGGAGAATTCGGAGGAGAATCCGGAGGCAGTCGATGATGACGAAAACAACAATGACCACCAAACGAGAATGCGAAGAAACAGGACGCTATTACTACCGCAAAAAGACATATACAGGGCAGCAAAAATGTTGGATTTCACGTAAGTTTCAAATCATTTCAATCAAGTAGAGCTTCCGCGCCTACTGCGACAAAATAGTATTTTTCGTATCTAGGGCGCAAAATGGGATTTTTGCCCGAAAACTAGGTATTAAAGAACTAGACAAGAAAAATACTTGTTTTTTATTCATTATTTGAATTGTGCAATAAAAGAATCGTGAAAACGGGGAGGATTCGAATCAAGTCTCGTAATAAGATTCGAGGTTCATTCGGGATTGATTGATGACAGTCATGGAGCGCCGCTCTTACATAATCATTGCTGTGTAAACACAATCGAATTTGTTTCTGCATTGATAGATGCTGCGTAAACAATCTGTCATTAAACGTTTGAGAGGCGCAATTAAACTGGAAATGATATTAAACTGTTCTTATATCATATTCTTTCATTTTTGATAGCTAACAATAGCTTTGGTTATCATCTCTAGAGTCGAAACAAAAAATTAAATTTAGGGAATAATTGCGGTAACTTGAAATTAATTCGGTATTATATATTAATACTATATGTAGCACAGTATATACTGTAGTATAGTACGTGTACTCATTTATAGTGATTATTGCACATTCATTAATGCACGGCAGAAATTTTAAATTGACTCGTACGATGTATCGTTGCGTACACTATTGAAATTTGTCCAGATAAAGAAAATATGATTCAATTGTGATGGACAGACGTATACGTGTAGCTACTCTGGTTCAAAATGTTACATTAAATCGTAAATTGACTTGGCTTTCAGGACGGCGGAAGCGATAAAAGTGGTAATTAAACCATGGATCAGGGTTGACGGAGTCCTCAATCGGCGCGTACTCGACCGTATGATGGGAGCAATATTAACTTACTGTGTGAAGCATCCCGGTCTGTCGCTCACCAAGGTTCAAAACAGATTTACACCAGCACTTCAGCCGTATCACACGAGAGAGCTCGTCGAGGTATTTTCTACTACTTTTTATTCAATGTTATGTTACATGATGATGATGATGACGTACAGGGTGATCCAAAAGTCCCGGAGCGGCTAAATATTGTATTTGACCTTGAACATGACCTTGTGGATTCCATTCCAAGGTCAAGGTTATTTTTTTGTTATCGGTATAACGGCTGGAAATTTTACGTTCGAAGCGATAGTTTTTAATCTGCAAGAATGTGACCATCGGAAGATTAAATAAAGGTCAAAACGTTAACCTTCTCTGACTCTGACCTTCGAGTAACCTTGAATGTTAACTTAAAGGTCAAGATGCTCAATGCCGTTGGCCCCCATTTATTCGTTCATAAGTCCTGAAAAGTTCTAGAAAAAAAAACAGCTTCTGGACGATTTTCAACATTTGACATTTATTTGACCTTCTGAAGGTCACGCTCTTACAGATTAAGAACTATCGTTTAAAAAAAATTACCTTGTGTATGGGATAATAATTATGTTTTTGGAGAATTTTTAATATTCACAGTTCGTTTCAGAAGTCGAATTTGTTTACTACAAAAATCGTTTACTACAAATATTTTTGAGGCAGGCAAAAAAAACTATTTGTTTCCAAAAATGTTCACTCAATTTTACATAATTTTCACTGGAAATTTGTCGAGGTATTATATATGTTTTTAATTTTCTATTTGTACTTTTCCTGTTTTGAGGTTACGTCGGTAACTATTCTACTTTAGAACCGCCTACAGTGTAGAACAATTACCGACCTAACCTCAAAACATGAAAAGCATAAATGAAAAAGGATTGAAACGTTTTTTCAAAATTCGGGCTTTGGAAGGGTAATTCTACGTAACATATACAATTCTAAAAAAAAAATATCACTGAAATTGGTTTAAAATTAAATGAGGGTTATCCGAAATAAATTATTTTCTCTTATTACCAGCAACGATAAAACGAAACGTCAACAAACCAACCTAGAAAGTAAAATAGTGCAAACTTAAAATTATTGAAAAGTTTTATCAAAATTTGGGCTCTGGTACTGCAATTGTACATAATAATAAATAACGAATTACAGTTTTGTTATTTCCAACATTTATCATTGAATTTTCAACAGATATTACTGGCATTTATTTAGGGATCATATGTACCGGGTAGAATTGCAGTGCCAGAGCCCAAATTTTGTAGAAACGTTTCAATAATTTGTAATTTGAACATTTTTACTTTTTAGGTTAGGTCGGTAACTGCTCTACTTTTGAACGAGATGTAAAATTTCTGAATATCTCCAGAAAATTTTGCATTGTTTAAAACATTATATTTGTATACATATAAATATACATGTAAATAAATGTGAATGTACATTTTAAGTACATGTATGTATTTAAATGTATTTCTTGCCTAGTTAAAAAATATAGGTCAGTGTTTTGTTCGGTATTGAACTCATCGAATTTATGATATCAAATATTTCCTTGTTAATAATTTTATATAACATCATATGAAGATTAGTTGAATTTTATATATATATTTTTTTAATTGTTTAACTTTTAGTAATGTAGGCCATACTTTATGAATTATATTAATACATTCAAACTAAATACCAATGAATGCTTTAAAATTTTAAATTCCTGAACATTTGAACGTACGTGAATTGATTCGACGATATCCTTTCAAGGTCTAAAAATTGTATTGTATAGACGTACATTATCTAGATTTGTTATATGAAAATTACGTAATAGAATGAGCATTGTTTCATTTAACATTTTAATTAAACACGTTTTTCTAGATCATCTTATGTAACATTAGTGAAATTCAAATGTTAATTAAGTTTAGTGTTACAATTGTTTGGAATATTTTACAATCGAAGGAAATATTTCAATTGAATTATTTCTTTGAATATTCATCCTATTTAGTCTCTTCTTTTATTGGACTGGGATCAAATGTAGAAATTTAAACAAACAAAATAAAAACTTTACGTTGTAATGTTTAGATTCTTAATTGTAATCCAGATCTAGTTTTGAATACTCGGTATAATTGATTTTTTTGTGCCACAGTTACTCGTTCAATTGGATTGCCTCCAGACAACTGTCCTGAAAGTTCCTAAAACAACACTTTTCTCCAAGGCATCCAAGGCAGAGTTCGGTAAGGATTTAATTTATCATTACTTGAATGCTTTTTGTTTAATTGTGAAACGAAAAATAAATGTTTTTAAAATTGCAGTTGGAAACCCAAATTTGACAGCAAACAACGACATCATTATTATCGAACCAACACTTGCGGCGAACTTGAAGTTTGGAATGTTTTTAAGCAACAAGCAGTATACTGTGGACTTCCTGTCGTCATTGTAATTGCAACGTAGTTTCAAAATACGTTAAAAATGTAATTACTTAGCTTCTAATATTATAAGATTATTTATAAATTTAAACATGTTGTACATGAGATATTACAAAAACAAGATTTGTAAAATTTAATAAGTTAGGGAATGTGTAAATGAATATGTTCAAATGTAGTTGATTTATTTTTATATTCATAGTTTATTCAACAAAAAGTCCAACAATCGATGATGTTCTTTTTCGATATAAGTTGTACGAAATTTTGACGTGTCGAGTTTTAGAAGTTATCACCTCGTCAACATAAATTGCATTTATTTTCACGCTCTACGTACTTTAACGTTGAAAGCGAGGAATGTTCATATTTTTTTTTTTTTTTTTTATACTAAATAAAAGTTGTTTGACTTTCTTATGATCGAGGTACGTGTATTTCATACATATCTAACAGAATGATAGCGCTACTCTCTTCATAGAAATAAATTAATATAAATTCACATCAATATCGGTCAAATGTAATACGATCGCTTCCATTTATTTTTGTTCAATCGTAACAATTATTACTTAACTGTAGCAATGAATAATTTGCGATAACTTCCATTGTGTATTACCGTATATATAATATATAATATACTAATATTAAAAATCATTCCTTTGAAATTGTTTATCATACAGCGTATATCATGAGCAAGGCTCTGTAAAACACTTTTTTTTATACGTAGTTATGAATTTCCAGTGGTCGTTAACACTGACCTCGCAATCTGCACCTCATTCTCTCTGTTTCGCTCTCTCGGGCGATGCAATATAAATCTCACTTGATAGCGGCTCCTTTTACTATTAGCGACAGTAATGTTTGCGAGTGCAAGCTTGGGCTTGCACCTAGTTGACAAAAAAGTATAAAAAAAAGCTTAAATAATTTTCACTCCGTTGCGCTCTCCTTCCTTCCGCATTTTCAGCCTTTTACCCTTACTTGAATGAGTTGAAAGCGTGCTCGAATGATTCCAGACTATACGAAATTTCTTGTTTACAAAAATGTGGTCTGTCGTTTGAACGAAGAGAGCGTAACGATGTTAGGGTGATTGACATAATGCGCAATAGACTATACTTTTGTTCAGCATGGCGATCTTGTAATGACACGTTCGCAGCGTCAACAGTACTTTCTTGCCCTTCGAACAACAATTTGCCATCGGAATCGAACGAGAATGCAAATGACTTTCAATTGCAGTAGAATTTATCATTATTTTTTTAAGTTTCGATGGAAAGAGGAACACGTTCTCTGGAGATATGACACATTTGCAAAGCTGCTCCCGCCATGCTTCACATAGAGATTCTTACAAAACGTATAATCTGGCCTGCATATCTGTATATTCTTCCAAAACACTTTGTCAATTTGGTAACTAGCAAGCACACGAATCACCCTTGCCATTATTCCTTTGGTCATTAGTCAACTTGATCTGATCTGGGAATTCACTGTAAAGGTCGACCTATAAACAAAACCATTATTATAATATTTAATATTAACTTTTAAAAATTTGTCAAATCCCAATAATAATTTTCAAGTCAATCGTAAGTAAGGGAAATGCACTTTTCAACCCTTAAATAAAAATTGAAAAATTGAAGTGCTTCTTAATATTGATATGAAATATTTAAAAATGAGAAAGATTGCTTAAATTACCTCATTTTCTTGAGCTAATGCATTCTTTGCTATCGTTTGGAAAGCTTGTTCAACATTGATAGCTTCCTTCGCGCTAGTTTCGAAGTATGGAATATTATTCTTGGATTGACACCACTGCTGCGCTCTCTTGCTAAATACCTGGAGAATAGTAAATGAATATTAGTTTTTCATTTGTTTGTACCTGTTAAATAAAAATTTGATCAAATATTTGTGTAAATAAATTGAAAATCAATCATGATAATCTAATATTCACCATTAATTTGTCAAAAAATAAATTTGGGATCTTGCTATCCAATTGTAAATATATATTAGTACATTTTGAATTTATAACGGAGAAGGCTTATCTTATGAATAATAAAGGATTACGTAAGCATACTATTCTTGATTCTGCTTTTGTAATAAGAAAAGGATAATTCACGCATTAACCTTCTATTAAAATAAATTTGAAGTTATTTTTTACCATCCTGTACTTTATAATTTTAGAAGATTTTTTTTTTCATATAAAGTACACAAAGTGTGCGACATTCCAGATAAATAAGTTATCAACATTCAAATATTCAACGATGGATTCATTTATAGATGCAATTAATTTAGTCGTGAGCTTATATTATTAAGGTCTGTAGAGTTAAGTAACTGATGTAACTTTGAGTATTTTTAATAACCTATAAAACAATTATAGTTAGAGAATCATTTTTTAATTAAAAAATAAAAAAAAATCTAACTGAAACAGTAGATTACTGTTTAAAAAAGGAACAAACTTTTTATAAGAAGTTTCTGCTGGAAACTTAATATGTGAATAGCAAACTGCTTACATAACACATTTTTAAAAGGTTTCATAAACATTGAAATAAATATCTTATTTTTTAAAATCAGTATAAAGTCTATGTTTGAATGATTAAATGATTACAAAAATAATGTAATGTTAGGTTATACAAACTAATATAATTCAATATTTCAATTGTTATAAATGTGCTTTTCTTAATTGGTTTTCTTCAAGTATATATTTTTTCAACCATATTTTGATTTGTATAGAAATAACTAAATCAAATAGTTTTTAAATTGGTAAGACATATTAACAGAAATTTAATTACATTTAAATCTACTTTTAAATGGTGAATGTTACTTCTTTTATGCGGTACATCCGTTTTTTCTCACCCCCCACATGTGCCACGATAATTTTTTATGAGAATTTAGTCTCAGTTAAATAATTAACTTCTATTCTCGTTTAAGTACCCAAATGACATTTAACTCACCACTCGGCTTTCAAGATCAACTTTATTCCCAAGAACGACGAAAGGAAAGTTTTCAGGATCTCGAGGTGAGGCTTGAATTAGGAATTCATCTCTCCATGAGTCGAGTGACTTGAAAGAACTTGGTGCAGCTACGTCAAACACCAATACGCAGCAGTCGGCTCCTCGGTAGAAGGCTACTCCCAATGACTGGAACCGCTCTTGTCCAGCTGTATCCCATATCTGTGAAATAATTTATTGCCAGAAGAAAAAAATGTTAATCTATTTTTTTTATTTAAGACTAATTAATGTAATTGATTAATTGTGCGACTATGAAAGCTTTTACCTGCATGGTGACTATCCTATCGTCAACCATAACTTCCTTCGTTAAAAAATCTGCACCTATAGTTGCCTTGTACTGATTACTAAATTTCTTATTTACATATTGATTCATGAGGGAAGTTTTTCCAACTCCGGAATCTCCCAAAATAATAACTTTCAGTAAAACTTTCTTTCGGGACGCCATCTTTTATCTAAAGTTATAAATGGAAGAATTATCATTTGGTTTGATCACACTTCTGTTACTAACAGCTGACAGACATACTTGCGAGGTACAGAGATAATCTTAATGTGCATTCACTATCCGATATGTGTCAGCTTGCTTTAATCGCATTCTTTCGAGAGATTAAAAAATAACTTTCGCAAGTCAAAACAAGATCATTTCTGTCCCTCGAGCCCATTCTGATCTATCAGTCTTATCATGCTCTGCGATACGTCACCTTTAAGCTCACCAATTTGACTCAACAGAAATGGAATGTAGATCTCTAATCCTTTGTTGCAACCTCAAAATGCTCAACAATTAGCGGCGCATTCTTTCAATTGTCACTTCATCCACGAATCATACAGGTGAGTAATCGAATGTGACCTTTGCACCTGTCGACCTGAACAAAAAACAACTTCCTTTAGTAAATTCAATTATGCACAGGCATTGTCATCTCGCAGATTCAATCTCGTGCAAGTTTATTCTACGGTTCGATGACACTCTACTTGCTCCGTTTCTAGGAGATAAAAACTAGAGCACCCGGAAGAAAGTCCGTGCAATCTCCATTTTTTTTTATTGTCGAGTGATTCATCGAGCTCCTAGCGGAAAATTACTCCTACATCGATAATGACGTATGTTCCTGGTGAGATCCGACCAAGGTGTTGAGGAAAATCAATGGGATTTCGAATATATATTGTTGGTAACAAGAGCACCATTTAAAAGGTCGAGGAAAGGAGATTCGCCCAGGATTACGAAGGCGTGGGCGTGATCGCAACGCTCGGCTGGCCACCCGTCAACGTCGAGTATTCGAACGGATCCGTCGCGACCTGTCCGACTTCCGAATAGAACCTGTCACCACCTCAGCTTTTCCCCAGTGAAAATACGTCGTCATCAACGAGGATCGCGAAAAAGGCATGCAGTTGCGAGTCGAGCGAGATGTCGCGCGAAATTAGCCCACAACGATGATGAAATCACGAAAATTACGCTGTCGTTGTGTATACACGGGGAATTTAGCCTGGTGTGGGAATCGAAAAAACAACGTGGGTCCCTTATTGCTGTTCTACTGTTCGACAGTCGAGACACTGCACACAAAGAAAATGGCGTTTTATAATCACGCGCACAATCAACTCGCTGTCGTCACACTCGCTTTGCTTTCGCTCGTCACCTGTTCCACGATTTTACGTTTCTTCGGTATACACTCGGTTGCACATATATCGACGTCGATTAACGCACTGATCGAAAATCACGAAGCAAGTATATACAATTCGTAACGAATGAAACGACAAAATGACGCGACACCCTCTTTCTCCCTCTTTCCCGATCATTGCCCCTCGTTGCCTCTCTTTCTATATGCGCAGCCCTCTATATATATATACATCGTCGCGCTATCACTCTCTCTCTCTCTCTCTCCCTCTCTCTACAGTGAAAGGCGATTTCGAAATACACACAAATAAAAAACAACAGATCTATGTGTATACATATAGAAGAATGCGTGTCACAGCACGTTATTCGACCGTTGATAAAACAGTCACGGATCGAAGGTTCAAATCTCGAATATATGCGAGAGAAAAAGAAACCTTTTACATTCCATTTTTTTTTTTTTGTTATTCCATTATTATTTCCGTTCGCGATAAGATACGACCCATGATTTTGGTACTATATACATCATATATACATATATATCGCACAGGTACGAAATGGAGTTTCCGACACAGAAGTCGATATATAGGATATCGAGTTATGTATCATATATAATATATATATGTCGTGCATTTTAATTCCGCCGTTGAATTACATTAGTAGCGCGAGCAACAAACATGGCGGCCGACAAAACACATACACTGCCGTATCAATAACATTTGTTACCCGTGGTTTTAAAAAAAATCGGAGCAATTGCGCTTCGTACATCATATTTTCACGTCATCGTATTTACGCCTTTGAATAAAAGCTATTTTTAAGCGTGATTTCGGATATTTTTGTATACATTTTCGATTTAATGAGATTCGTCGAACCAAAAGTTTAAATGTCAACAAAATTTGCAACCGCACTCGTAGAATATGTGTGTGTGTGTTATATGAAAAATGTCGTGTTTATATACTTTTAAAAAATTGTTGACAATTGTGAATTCTTAGAGAATAATTAACATACGATTGGTATAGTAGTATTGGTATGGGTTCATCGTGTGTCACAACGCGGTTTGTTTTCTTCTCTTGTTCGACGCGTTGTTTATTGAAACGTGTGTAACATATATATGTATATATTTTGTAACTAAATACGCACTGTTTACGTATATGCAAATTATTTCGTGTTTCGTTTGTTATCGTTGCGAACGTGTTCGTATATTTATTAGGAATTCGTAATGTATACTATATGTACACATAAAAATGTGTCTTATTATGACAAATATTTACCACCTGCTTTGCGACACAAACGAATACATGCAGATTTTTTAATCTTTGTGTTGTCCATTTTGAATGATTTAAAATCGAAAAATTAATTTATCTAAAATATATGAATTCATTTCAATCCAATTGTATAAATAAAAAAAATATTACGCACGAATTATAATACAGGCAAATTCACAAATAATAATAATTGTTATTATACTCAATCGCTTTGAAAAGATTTGAATAAAAAAAAAAACATGAGAAATTCTTAAAATTTAAAAATATAGATAATACATTGAGATGCATTGAAATTAAAAAATAATAAATCCTTATGTAATATTGAGGGTCAAATGTAGGATTCAGACGCATAGAAATGTATTGAAATGTTATTAAGTTGACTGACATATGTAAATAATGCGATGGATATAAGAGAATTAAAAAGTATTAAAAAGAATAAAAATGACGTCCCCTATTAATTTCGTCCATTTCTGAAACGGAGTTCGGAGCACCGTAAAAGAAAAATGATTAAAACATCAAAACTTGGATTGATAAGGATTCCGAAGAATTCGTTGTTAATAAAATGAATCCTTTTTTAATACCTTTTAATGCTTTTTAATCCATTTTAATCCAAGTTTTCTGTTTTCAAAACTTTTTTTTTTTTACTTGTAGGAATTAAAAAATTGATAATACCATAAAAAATATGATTAAAACATCAAAACTTGGATTGACAAGGATTCAGAAGAATTCGACATTAATAAATATAAATGAATACATTTTTTAAATCTTTTTAATTCTTTTTAATCAAAGTTTTCTCTTTTAAAATTTTTCTTTTTTACTCGGAGGAATTACAAGAACATACAGTAAAAAATATGATTAATATCAATTAATACAATGAATCCGTTTTTTTAATTCTTTTTAATTCTTTTTAATAGATTTTAATTCAAGTTCTCTTTTTTAAACTTTTTTTTTACTTCGAGGAATTAAAAAGAATACCATAAAAAATATGATTAAAACTTGGATTGACAAGGATTCAGAAGAATTCGCCATTACTAAATGAATCCTTTTTTATTCTTTTTAATCCTTTTTAATCCCAGTTTCCCTTTTCTTTTTTACTCTGGAGAATCATAAAAACATACAGTAAAAAAATATGATTAAAACGTCAAATCTTGGATTGACCAGGACTCAGAAAAATTCGTTATTAATAAAATGAATCCCCAGTAATTGAAATGGGATTAAAACCGTTAGAGAAATTACGCATGATTGGATTATATCAACCAATCATGACGTTTCTCTAAATGTTACAATCCCATTCAATCCCCTTATTTAAACTTCAATCCTTTTTCACTCACTGGGTTCTTTTTTTACTTTTTTAATCCTTTTAAATCGATTTTAATCCGAATGTTCGTTTCTTTAAACTGTTCCTTTTTTTACTCTGGAGAATCATAAAAGCATACATTAAAAAACTATGATTAAAACATCAAAACTTGGATTGACAATAAGGATTCACAAGAATTCGCCATTAATAAATGAATCCGTTTTCAAAATCTTTTTAATCCAATTTGAATCTTATTGGCTTTCAATGATTTATATTTGCACTGAAAAAAAAAAAAAAAATTACGCCAATTTAGCGTTACACACTTCGTCAGACAAAACGGTTAACCACGTATGACGCTGAAATTACCGGTCAGTAGTGTAGCTACACTGAGAACAAAAAGATGCCATATTACTAATTAGCGGGACAGCATATACTCTGTTTTGTCTGTACAATCGTGCAACTGTATTTGCTAATCTATGAAACAAGATATTTTATCAGAAATGAATTTTAATCAAATATAGTTTCTTCGTATAAACCTTATTATTATTATTATCTATTAATAATATGCAATTAAAGAGATTAGAATTAGAAGATTAGAATTCAATTAAAATATATATTGCATTTAAAAATGCATAGAATAAAAATATGAATGAAAGGTGAAAACTTTGATTAAAAGAAATTAAAAAGGATACAATTTTTCTTATTAACGAATACTTCCGAATGCTTATTATTAATCTATGTTTTTGATACTTGGCCTTTCCCTTAAAATGAATTGAAAGAAATTAAGAATAGGAAGGAATAGAAAATTGTCAAGAAATTGAATTCCAATTGCAACGTCGCTATAATTCTATTTAATACATTTTAATCTTTTTCGTTTACTGGGTATTCTTTTACTGTGAGGATTAAAGGGAATTGAAATTGAATTGATTACAACGTCATATATAAATATATATATATATTTAATTATACAGTAAAATTAAAATATGATTAAAATATCAAATTTTGGATTGACAAGGATTCAGAAGAATTCGTTATTAATAAAATGAATCCTTTTTTAATTCTTTTTAATCCATTATTGTAATCGTGTTTTCTCTTTTTACAACTTTTTTTGCATGTAGGAATTAAATATAGTACCATAAAATAAAAACTTATTTTATGGAAGAAAAGAAAAAAAAATGATTATATATAAATATAAAATTATACAATGCAAAATATATAGTCGAATCAACAGATTATAAAAAATACAGAGAGGTTCTGTTTTTTTTTTTTTTTTTTTTTTTATTCGGACAAACGGAGTCTTTCATATTGCTCCGTTTCGAATCAATACCTAACGAAATGACGAAGCAGACCCTGATTCGTTTTCACCCATAAATCGAAAATGGATTGGAATTAATGAAATAGCATTCTTTCCGTAATTTTTTGTAATCTTCTTTTTGTTCATTTTTAATGCTTTCGAATCTAAAAATAAGTTAACTAAAATATGAATGCATTTCAATTCAATCCCTGCAAACATTGAAAGTAACAATTTCCATAACATTTCCATAAATGTTACTTGTTACGTAACTGTTACATTGTTATGTAATATTATTACAAAATTGTGCTTATTAGGATTTTATAAATAAAAGAACATTATACGCTTGAATATGTGCAAATCCGTAAATAATAAAATCTGAAAATGTATAAAAAGTAAGGAATAAAAATATTTGAAATCAATAATTCTGAAAATTTAAAAATGTAAATGATATCGGAAAATAATAAATCCGTATAATTTAAGGTTAAATGTGTAGAATTCAGACGCATATAAAAAAATGTACACTATATATATATATATATATATGTATTTATCGAAACGGTCAAAAATTTTATTCTAATTGAATTTCCATCCAATTTTATGTCATTTGAAACAATTTCAGTTTTAAAATCTGCGCAATAATCTAAAAAATCGATCTTTACGCTGAAAATTGATCGAGTGAAACAGAAAAGGAGAAATCGCTGTACTCTCCATTACATTTTAATAATCTCCATATTTTTTCGTTTACTGTAATTTATAGTTTGATAATGTATTATTTGTTTGATAATTTTTATACTTTGATCAATTTTATGTTTTTCCATCAAAATAATACCAAAACAACGCAAATAAACATTTGATGCATATTATACATTCCCAGGCTCTTTGCAGGTGAATTTCCAGAAATAAGTATACCTGATGCCAAAATGCAATAACGTGAAATACATTTGGCCGTTTCTTTTTTTTTTTTAATCCACACACAGCCTATTTATAAAGTCTACGATTCACGATATCTTCGTCTGTTTGTTCGGTGTCTACTGTTTTTTATCAACATCGTAACTTTTTTTATCGACAGTAGCTCTATATATCGTGAACTCCATATGAAATTAAAAACACAGAATGTGCAGTAGACTTTCAAGGATTACTTATCACAGCCCCTATATGTAATATATGTGATTCTCGTATATTAATTATATGACTGCGACACTAAATTGAACCGTGAGAAATGTACGGAGCCATGAAAATCAGGGATCAACTCGAATACAAAGCAATAATGTGCACACACATATAAATCAAATAATATGTGGGTGTATATGTGTGTGTGTATATATATACCTTATTTGAAACTCTTCCAAATAATGAAAGCTTTGAAAGTGAATTACACATATATATACAGGGTAGGCTATTTTAATCGATCCACCCAAATATGTATCTCAAAAAGTAAGCGCTCTGAAAAGAAAAAAAAAAAATTATTTAAACAAAAGTTGTCCAGGATAATGGGCCCCATCTTTTGGCATTATTGGTTTTGACATCGTTGTTAATTTTCAAGGTTATTCCAAGGTCAAAGTAATTTTTTTAATGGGAACCCATGTTTTTAAGACCGGCAATCGATAGAGCTCGGGAAATTTTATATCTGAAACGACAGCTTTTAATTTATGAGGATGTGACTTTTAGAAGGTTAAATAAAGGCAAACAAAGGGGTTTTCCTTAAAAAAAAAAAATCACTCTAACCTGCTTCAGACAACCTTGAAAATTAACTTTAAGGTCAAGATGATTAAGATCGTACCTAAGGCCTCCAAACCTTACATTTATTCGCCCATAAATCCTGAACAGTTCGAAGAATCTAAATGAATCGAAGATCTTTCAACATTTAACCTTTATTTGACCTTCTGGATTGGTCACATTCTTACAAATTAAAAACTATCGTTTCGAACGTAAAATTTCACGTTCTTTTCGAATCCGGTGTCAGAAATTGAGATTCCCATTAAAAAAAAGTCACTTTGACCTCCAAATAACCTTAAAAATTAATAACAAGGTCAAAACCAATAATGACAAAATATGGGCCTCATTATCCTGAACAATTTTTTTGTATATAGCGCTTACTTTTGAGGTATTTGGATGGATCGATTAAAATGGACCACCCTATATATATAGTCTATATATATATATAGGTATTCCAATTTGTGACGTAATTTCAAGATGGCTGATAATGCGTGCATAAACAAAGGTTTTACTATATGTCTCACGCATGAATATAATTGTTACATTATAATGAATAAAAAAGTACTATAATATACTGTGAATTCATCTTACTTGAAATTAATGTTTTTCATATAAAAAGAAATAAAGAATACTTGTAATATCAAGTCAGCCTAATATGCAATTGGAACTTGCAATAGGATTATTAATTGACTTAGAATATTATTAGTCCACCAGGTGAGATCTTCGACTATACATTGAAAGATAAAATCATGTTTCCTTCATAATTATTGTTATATTTTTTTAATGCGATAAACTTTTCATGTTCCAAATTCTTCATGTAAACCCAGCCATACTTTGCTCCAAAGCATAATGAACCTAAAGTAGCTATAAAAGAAGCAAAATTTTAAGGGTATTTTGACGTTTCTCTTCGGGTAATTCCAATCTCATAGAATTTGAATTTAAAACAAATCCTAAATATTTTTGTTGTTGATAAGGAATTGTTTTACTTTTTGTTTCATTTATAATAAATCCTAAATATTCTAATAATCGCATTGTTTGTTGTACGTTTTTTGAACATTCTGCTTTTGTATTTCCGAATAAAATAATATCATCAATATATACAACCGTCGAATAGCCCTGTTTTCTTAAAATTATCCTTTTCATAATTCTTTTAAATAGAAATGGAGCGGTATTTAAACCGAAAGGTAAATAATTAAATTGAAAAATTTTTTCATTAAATTTGAATGTCAAATATTTTTTGCTAGGCTCAGCTATAGGAATAAGATAGTAAGCGTCTTTACATTATATGAACATATATTTTGTTAAAATGGGTAATTTCTGGCAGCAGAAACACTGGAGGGATTGCGCAGTGTTACCAACCATAAAATCAATGGTAAGAATGCAAATTTTGGAAATGAGGTGGTGGGAGACGACAAAAAAATTTTACTTTCAATTTGATCGAAACTCGTTACTTGCGTGATTCATGACAAAATAGTTTCGAAAACAAAATGTCTGCTCACGGAATGAAAAATGATATTTTGAGCTTTCTTTCTTTCTCTACGATACTATTATATACTCTGAGTTTGTGTATCGTGTATATATATATATATATATATATATAATACGTATAGCCTCTGAAAGTGTCGTTTGTGCAGTACTGGTAGTATGCATATTACATTAAAAATCCTTAAACTATGAACGGAGCAATGTGGGTATGCATGACACGAACGAATGATCTTAGTTATACATTACGAGTATGTAATTTTAATACTTTTATTCTCACTGAATCAATTTTCAAATGAATATGTACACATTTATGTTACTTTTTTGTACGTACTACATGTCAAACATAATTGTCCTTATTTTATTAATAAACTTTTTATTCATTATTTACATGACTACAGTAGCTATACATACTTTTAAAATGCGTATTGAACGTAATTCTTCCACAAGTTGTGTGCACTTTTGTATATTTTTATACTAATGCATCAATCTTAAGTACATTTCTTTTTTTCTTTTGACTTTTAAAATTAACTCTCTATATAGACACTTTTCATCTTCTTATCAGAAGATTTTACTTATTTTGCAGTGGACTTTGTAATTTCAGGTAAAAATGGTATCGCAGTACATTTTTGCATGTGACTTCGAACTGGAAAAGATAATTCGAAGCACATGGAGTAGCAAGGGTTTAACCCTGGTAAAAATATAGGATAAAACATGATATTAAAACTAGTTTTCTATGATGTTATTGTCCATTTTTGTCAGAATTACATACAAAAACAATGTAGAAAACTAGATTTTTTTTACATCACCTTTTATCGTATATTTTATTCAGGAAAGTAAATATAAATTACATCTAATATATGATCACTTCACAACGTCAAAATAATAAAGTGCATCAGAACAAACATTCAATCGTCATAAATCAAAAAACAAAGACTCGACCTGTACGAATTTAAAAATGACCAACATTCACTTTAATGGCGGGCCTCTGTAGATTAATGACTTAGAACAAAAATCCTCCGGAGCTTCTCTTACGACTAACTTAACTTTGTTGCTTTGCTCGATTGGCGCGAGTACCTTAAATAAAGTGCACGATCTATTTCCTTTATCGAAATCGTAGGATGGGCTCAAGATGTCCAAGAAAGCTGCTGGTCCCTCGAGGCACGAAATTTCATGTAGATTTCGTTCATGGGGTTGTAGTACGCAAGCAGGGTCCTTTTCTCCAACTATTATTGGTTCATGCTTGATTGCAGTTAACGGAACATGCTCTTGAAAGCATGAGTCTTTTCTGGACTCCAATGTATAGCTGTCTATGTTGACTGAGCCATTTATAACCTGCACAATCAAGCATAAGCACTACTTAAATAATTCGTTCACGTATTACATTTATTCAATACAATCTGAGAAAAATGCTCAGTATGCTCTAATATCATTTCATTTACTTTTCAGTTTGTTATCAGTATATTGTGAAATTTTACTAAGGCTGGAATTAATAGCCCTGCAGAAAAAATGAAATAGTTAATTTAATAGTTAATTTAATAAAGTTACATATAACATTGGATATTCCATTCCAATTGGGCCACCTCTTTTAACAAAATTTTCAATTTAAATTATACTAATATATGGTTGAAAAGACTCGCAAATGTAACACCTTTGACCATTAAAACTATACAAATTCTGATTTGTCAAAATTAATTATTATTATTTGTATGCATCACATTTATTACAAAAGGATTGTTCACAATGGACAACCATCAATTTGACATTCAATATGAATTTTCAATATATCAATGTTTAAACAAAAATTCAACAATATTAACATATATAAATGTGTACAACTTTAATTAATAGCATTTTCAGTAATCTGACCGTCTCTACACCGTGGGCACACTGCCCTAGTGCACATGTTCATTGAGACTGGGCAAACTGCCCAGTGAATGTGTAGAAATGGTGCAGAACAGTGCAGATTACTGGAAACGCTATAAGACATCAAATAAAAGTAAAAATTAATCAACTTAACTAAAAAGTATTATTTAGAGCTTGTTTAAATCAATTCAATATAAAAATATTCAAAGAAATGCATTTATTCAACACATTTTTATCAAGTATGTCATGATAAATTTGCTTTATTGACAGTTTACCAGCTTAGAATGTGTAATGATTAACATACCATTTTTGGTTATTCATTTTCTTTAGGTTATTAGTGTTTATATTAATGAATCCTGTCACTTAATCTGTACTTATGATTTGAATCTTCAAGAAAATAGTACATTAAATACGTTAATATACAAATATATAGTCTATATTTATAGTGAGCTTGTATTAAGCGCAAAATTTCTATACTTTAAATTTGAAAGCAAAGATTTAGAATGTAAGGTTTTTTTATTGACATCCTCAATAATGATATAATTTTACATTTCTGGATGTAGTTATTTAATGTTAATTAATGTTGACGTATTTTATTTTTATTTGATTATCTTTTAAATATAGATATGTGAAAAATGTAGAATAATCCAGAAATAACGAAACTCACCTTTAACAGGCCATACATTTCAGGATGATTGTGCATTGGCATCGTAAATCCCTGATTTAATATAAAAACTGCAATCGTAATATCAATACTTTCAAAGATATTCATTACAAACATAGATGTATCCTGTGACTCAATGAAGTTAAACAATTGTTTATCGAGTTTGATATCTTCAGCTTTCACTTCATTAACTAGTTTTTGTAACTTTTCAAAGTTCTTCCAACAAAGTTCATGGCCTCCTCTTCCCCGACCAGTAAAAGTCTTTAAAGCTTGCTTCCAAATCTGTTCGATTAATGAGGTCATCTTTGCAATTTATCCAGCTTAAACAAGACTGCTGCCTAATCAAACAAGTAACCCTTATTTAAAAACAAAATAAAGGTCCTATTGACGACCGAACGTCCTGAATTTCTATTAAAAAATAGTCCTAAGTCGGGCCGAACACGTGAGGTTTCCGGCTGATCGGGTTAACGGTATAAAAATGACAGGATAAAATAGCAAAATAATTTGCACGAAATATTCTCTCATTTACAATACATTTTCACGTATAGCTGTCAAGTTTTTTCTCATGCGTTTGCGTTGTACTCTGTACCTCCATGGTATACATAATAAAGGTACATTTTCATGGAAATATACAGCTATCCAAATAGTTCCCCCATTACAATGGGGGAACTGTCTACCATGGTTCCCCCCACTCAGTCCGTATTTTCAAATGCGCATTACGGGAAATTCGAAATACATAGATGCCATGAACATTAAATGTATATATATATATTTTTTGTCTGTAAATTAATAATGTTCAGAAATGCTGAAAGTTTAATATAGTGAATGCGATCTTTGCTGATTGAAATTACGGCATTTTGCCATTTCTGGTCTTTCACTCCGCGGACGAGTGATGGCGGAGTCCCATGGACGCGGATCTGCGGAAACGCGGAAAGGGCGGAACTCTCCTGATTGGTCGTATACAAATTTCCGCCGATTCCTAACTGC
>JAPYZR010000815.1:0-26625 GCA_030522945.1 Trichopria nigra
TTCGTCTTTTCAAGCTCTACAACTTTGTTTATATGATATTTCGCTAGCTATTTACCGGAATGAGTTAGACGCGAAAAACCGCAAAAAAGGCAATTTTTTTCCTTTATGAGGCCATAAGTAGCGAAATATTCATCTCAGATAATATGCTCTTAAAGGGGAATTGTTGGGCTTGAAAAAATCTTTACAATGCGCCCTCACTCGTTAATATAGGTTGAAAATGAGCCGAGTTATTGCAAAAAAAAGTAATTTTTTTTTCTAAACTTCAATTGCTCGCCATTTAAATGCGTCAGATCGAATTTTGGTACAGGACTTTTTGATTTCAAATTTCACGAAGAATCGCCTCCTGAAATGTTTTCCTCCAGTTCTGGGACACCCTGTATATACTCGAAGTTAATGAATCTTGGATGCTTAAACAATAATCGATCAGTATCCGACTGCAATGATAGAAACCGACGAAATCAAAACGTTTGCCGAAAGAGACACCATAACCTAAAAGCCTAAAAGCGTCCATCGTAGTTAACACTAAATTCCTTCAGATCGAAGATGAATCTTCAATACATATACACGAATATCACATATATGTAAACAATCAACATATATCTGTATCAATTACACGCAATAAATATATATGCTTCATTCGCGTGTGTCATGGAAATCAATGTTTTCTATCACATGACAAACATTATTTGCAAAATAATATTATAAATAAATGCCAATTTATTGCCTCACGCCAAAACTATTCTTCGCTTCCCGTATACATGTTCCGTGTTTGGATGACTAACTCTGATAATAGTAGTTCCGAATGCACCACATATTGTAGAATGCATTATGAACTTTGTTGTAGGCGCACATTAAACTAAACTTGCGTTTCCCATTGCAGATGACTGTAACGATTCCCCAAGTCTGGGAGTGGGGATAGGAAGGGGGAAATTATTTTCGAGCAGCCATGTGGCTTCTGATGTGTAGCTGCCTCGCTCTGCTTTCGGCATCCCGATCACACACAGGTACGTGAAGATAAATGCAATCCTCTTATATATATATATATATATATATATATATTTGCATATGCATATTATTGTGGTTAAATATGGCGAATTATATATATATATATATATGCTTACGCCTTCTCCACTTCTAGGTGGTCTGCGATAAAGCGGTTCAGAAACGCTGAATGAATTAATTTTTATGGAAATCCCCCGTCGTATTCTGCCAGGATTCTGATCAGATTCCTACTTGTAACGCTAAAATTTCTGCTAGGGATGTACGTGAATCGTAAATCCCTTTATTTATGGCGTTCTGCGGCGGTGGCGATTAATTCCATTATCAAATTGTGGATTTTTAAAAAGTACAGGATTTGTATATTATAATTCGATTGAGATAACTGATATTTAAGGGGAAAAGTATTAATAAAAAATTTATATTAGAATTTGAGAAAATTTATATTCTAACAAAATTGTTAACTTTACGATTTTATTTGTATTTTGGTTCCAGTTCGAAAAACGTGTCGGAGCTTTTTTATTCGACTAATTATTACCTCCAATGTTCATCAAATCATTATAATTTTTTTCATGTTTTTCTTTCATTCCATTCCAGTAAATGATGCATAAGCGAAAAGAATTTTTGTTGATTTTCCGAGAACGGTATAGAGAAATGCCTGTTGAATTTACACATTATTTTCCAATTGCCGACTTTATATTTGTTAATCAAAAACAGAAAGTGGAATGTACACTCCAAATAATACGACACTTGTTTGCCCTGATATTTTGCTTTTGATTATCACGTTACGGAATCAAGCCTTGGATCTCTTTTAAAACAAAAATTCAGTCGTAGATAAAACAAATTAAAAAATTGAATAAAAAATTATATAGACTTTTATTTTCATTTATTAATTTATTGTCATATATATTGTTCTGACGATAGTCGTTATTTCTAGGTAAATTTAAACATATATTAAATTTAAATATTTATTCATATATATATATATATATATTTAGTGCATATAGAACACTATTTTGTTTGCGCAATATTGTTCAATATTGTACAAGTAAACAACGCTAATTTGGGTCCATTCTGGGATTTTCTAGAATAATCGATGGGAAATGTATATATTATGAAATCGGCAAACACACTCTGTGTTCTATTACATATTATATAAATTTTCTTTTAAATGAAAATAATTTTCATTAAATTCTTCCATGTATATTTCATATTAATTTCAAATTTTACATTTATTTCTTCAAAAATGTACAGAATTTAATACATGTCTTAGAATTAAAAAAAAAATCTTATTATTTATATTATCTTATCTTATCTTTTTTTTAAATTAGAATGTCTACACTATGCACTGAAATTTTTCATTAAAAAGAAAAATTACATTTGAGGTCAATATGAAAAAATTTCAAAAATGTTATAAAATATATTGTAATATAATTCATCATATAATAATAATTGTAAAATATATTCATCACACGAAATAAATGAAACGGTACATTTGAATTAAAAAAAATAAATAAATAAATAATGAAACGAAATAATGATCAAAAATGAAAATTATCAAATGAACAAAGAATGATTGAACGTAATTATCGTCGAAACAATTTAAACAAACGGACAAAATGCATTTATATAAACGCCCAACATTCTGCTCAAATTTTTGTTTTTTAAGCATAATTCCACTTTTCTCAGGTAAACGAAAGAAATAAAATCCACGTCTGCCACGGTTTACCAACGCAACTTCATTGTAATATGCAAATTATAATTACGGGAATAATGCCAGTTTTGAAAAACGCAAAATAATAAAAGATATCATATTTCCACATGCGATTTGAGGAAAGAATTTTCGCGAAGTAAATGAGAGGTTATAAAGTCAAATTTTATTTGTTCACTGGCGCGATCTGCCGTTTGCTGGCAGTGATGGAATGGCTCAAATTGCGCCGGAACCCTCCGGAGACTGATGGGTAACGTTTTGCACATAAATTACTTCTATGTTAGTGGAGATATCTGGAGCCAAATGAAGTAATACGAAATGTCGGATTTAACTGAAACGATTACGTTATGGTAGTCATTCGTACAGATTGTCAACATTGTTGTTATACCAATTACACGGTATGGTAAAGTTGTTTCGGATGTCACAGAAACATCTGCAAATATTAATATAATAGTTGCATATTATTGTGGTTAAATATGGCGAATTATATTTAGTTGGCCCTTGCGGACTGTTATAACGCATTACGATAAGGGGCCATCTTCGGATATTTAGTACGATGATTAGAAGTTGGCCCCTCGTGCGAATGGATTTGCATTGTCCGCGAGGGACAACAACAAACAATTTGCTATTCAGTATCGTGAAACGCATATAACACCTGTCAAATCAAAAGAGACGCATTACATTTTCATTTTTTCACGACTTAAAAAACAAGCCTAATAATTGAATCATATACATATATTAGACTTGTTTTGTATGATGCTAATTTTCTAATGGAACTATGGATTATCGATTTTCTTAAAAAGTATAAGCTTTCGTTAAATTTCCATAAACTAATTTAGTGGAGTTCAGTATAGTAAAGCACCTACAGGTGGAATATTAATAATCGATTATCAACAACCGCAATTATGAAACTATAATTTGACGTGTAGCAAGTGCTCGCGAGTTCCGTATACGTTAATCGTTTCCTGCGTCAATGTGACTGAAGCTCGACTTTTGGAAACAATGAATGGCTTTACGTCAATTAACTTGAAATTTTCTCTATTTCGATTTCAATTCGCAGCAAGTAAAAATTAGTCGACTGTCACCGTCGCTCATTTCGAACAGTTAATTCACGTTTGGAAGAAATTTGAGCTTTGAGATGAATTATGAGTCCCTTCGAAAGGATTTATTGGTACCATTCAGACACGTGTAGAAACGTGTACCAAATTGAAGAGTTTGTAACCTTTTAATTGTAGAATTCAACTACTTATACTTTCTTACATTTTTTATTGAATAAAAAAAAAATATTGAATTTCTTAATAATTTCTATTGATTATCATCAAAGAACAAACTGAACGGATAAAAATTGTCAAATAAAAAACCGATTCATTCAATTCGCATGAATCACATCTAATGTCAGCGCCGGTCTTTGCAGAAAAAAAAAAACTAATAATTTAATATTACTATGGTAGCCAGACTTTGAGAAGATTCTAGAAACGCAAGAATGCATACATAAGTCTCATATCGAAGGGTTTCACGCTCGCGACGAAGGAAATATGAAATGCAAATATATCCGATCCGACGGAACCTGGAACTTTTATATGACCTGTCCGAACCAAGCATGGCTCTTGCAAGAAATTCATTTTTAATGTCTACGGTCACTTTATTTTGGCGTTCTTTTGACGTTTTTTTTTCGATCCAATAAATATAATCCGTATATTGAGCTTTTTTTTTTTAATGGGCGTACAGGATTTATTTCGAAATCTGAATGTTGAATGTTGAATGTTCGCTTCTTTTTATAAATGTTTTATTAGACGAAGAAAAACAACGATGATATTCAATTAAATTAAAAATTGCGATAAATTAATCCAATGCAAAATCTCAATTTTTGCCAATGACTTAAGTTTAATTTAATTTTAATATTATCATTTTGATTTTTTGTATAAATAAAAAAAATTTTTTTTCTGATATATATATATCAGAAAAAAAATTTTAATTCAGCGGAAATATAACAGACAATAATGTTTCAAGTAGATAACGAAGGAAAAAAATCTAGAGCTTTTATAGCCCCATTATAGTAAATAAATATTAAAGATCATTGAAGTTGATGAATTCACGAAACGAATCATTGTCTGAATGAGGTTATGTCATAATAATCGCTTTACGGGCTCGATTAAATGCCAGCTTTTATAACTCGAGTCCGCGCCATTATAAAAAGAAATTATTTTAACGGCTGGAAGACGTTTGGAAGTTTACGCCATTTTTGTTGACTTTTTCGACTTTTTTACAAGAGCGTGCCACTGACGTTCGTCGTTAACGAACTTTCGAACCTCGCGGCACCGTTTTTGAACGACGCGACCCGAACTTTCGCGAAGATACTTCTCGTCTTTATAATGTCGGTTGTATATATATAGTTACCAAAAGATTTTTAAAGTGCCGCTTCGACCGGGACGAAAGTCCATGCTGCGCTTGATGTATCTTTGCAAATTAAGCTCCTTTTCCCGGATTCATGATTTAATACGATTGTCGCGGTATACCGATGTCAGCTTATCGGGAAAGTTTATTTTATATATATGTTCCCATTTTCGTCATGATGACGTCATTCATTTGACGTCATAATTGGCTTAGATGAAAATGAAATGGAAAGGAAATGTATCTGGGATGAGGATGAAATGACAATGAAGTGACGATGAAATTACAATGAAATTACAATAAAATTACAATAAAATAACCATAAAATGACCATAAAATGACTATGAAATGACTAAGAAATGTATATGAAATGATAATGAAATGACAAGGAAATGACAGTGAAATTAAACTGAAATGAACACGAAAAGAAATTTAAATGAAGACGAAATAAACGTGATATAGATGAGATGAAATTATGTTGAGATGAAATGAAAATAAGAAGGTAAAATGAAAATGAAATGAAGCTGAGATGAAGATGAAATGACAATGAAGTGACGATGAAATGAAGATGAAACAAAAACGCTGGGTAGAATTAAATGAAGGCGAAATTATATTGAGTTAAAATAAAGCTAAACTAAAAATGAAATTAAGATTAATTGAAGATAAAATTATTGTGGAATGAAAAGAAATCGATATGACATGAACGGGACGAAGTTGAAATTATGATGAAATGATGAATTAAATGAAATAGCGTTGAAATTGCGATGAACTTACAATGAAATTCCAATGAAATTACGATAAAATGACTATGAAATTACTATGAAATTACTATGAAATGACTATGAAATGATAATGAAATGTGTATGAAATTATAATGAAATGACAATGAAATGACAGTGAAATGAAATTGAAATGAAACTGAAATGAACATGAAAAGAAGTTTAAATGAAGATGAAATAAACGTGACATAGAGATGAAATTATGTTCAGGTGAAGATAAAATGGAAATGAAATGAAGCTGAGATGAAGATGAAATGACGATGATCTGATGATGAAATAAAGGTAAGACAGAAATGAAATAATGCTGAGATGGAGATGAAATGGTGATTAAATTACTTTTAGATCTCCTTGAAATGAAATAGGGATGAAATTGAAGTAAATGAAAATGACACACGAATAAATTGGAAATGAATCGAAAATTAATTGAAATGGAAATGAAATAAATCTGAAACAAAAATGGAAAGAATCTGAAAAAAAAATCAGTTAAAAATCAAATGTAAACGAAATGAAAGTAAAATGAAAATGAAATAGACGTAAACAATCAATGATATGAATGCAGTGAACGGTGTATACGATTAAAAAAGAAATGATTGACAGATGAACAGAACGTGGAGAATAATTACAATGAACCGAGAAACAATTGAACAAATAAACAAACTGAACGAACAAAAGGAACAAAATATACAAAATGACAATCAATTCGTTGATGTAAAAAGAAAAAGCGAAGAAAATCCTATATCGATTAACGTAAGTAAGTGAACGGTCGATGAATGTATAACGATAGGAAATAAAAGGAATGAACTCCGCGAAGCCTTTAAAAAGGCCATTAATCTAAGTAAAGGCGTAAATAATTGACTGTTTCCACTATTCTCTACATTTTCTTTTCGCTTCATTGTCTGTTAATCGAGTATATTATCATTTCATTACGCGATACCGTGAAATTCCGTCCTCATTCTTCCGACCCCAATTTGTCGCGCTTTAACGGGTCGGTTCCGTCGCAACTGCTTCAACTTTATTATTTTGGGAAACAATGAGGGGTGCCTCATTGTCATAGCAACTTTTAAGCGTCTCAATTAAATGGCAGCAAAGTAGGTACTATTCTCCCGCAACTCTCGAAGCGGGCCGTAATAAAACCTCGCAGCGACCTGAATACGCCTCAGAGTAGCCTAATTGATTCGCGTCAGTGGCGTGCGGGAAAAAGGCGTTTTCCGCGGATAGAAACGTTGGCGTTAAAAGCGTTCGATATCGGGCCGATAGTCGTGCGTAAAACAGCCGCCTCGTTTATCAGGTCATCGTGGTAATAAATTTATCTCTCTTTACAAATGCAAGCGGCAAAAGCGCTGGAGGATCGCCAGCTCCGTAACTTTTTTCCCTGTGACTCATGGCACCGGCGAGTGTTACGCGAGATCGCTTTGTTCTAAGAACCCCTCGATGACCCCCAGGTCTGGACCAATGGCGGCACCATCGCACCGCCTGCAAAGTACCAGCTACGAGATAGCTTGCGCGGAAATACGCCCTGTAATTTATCCCCCGCGCCCTATATTTTTTATCTAACGAACTTAGCGCGCGCGCGAGCTTTTGAAAAAACACCGGCTGGCAAGCATAGTGGCAGCAGTGGTGGTGGTGAATTCGGGGGTTGGTCTCCGACGGACGTAAAAAAGGGCGCCGCCGACGGAGAAATTGAAAGACGTGAGGAATTCCGCTAAGTTGGCAGGGCTTTTTTAATCCGATCAGTAAAATGACTTCCGCGAAAAGGAGATTCGCAACGTCGTCTACGGTGACGGGCACCGGGGAAAGACTTTTTCATCTGGACTATACATAGTTGGCAGGGCGAGCTATACAGGGCGTGCGTGACTCCTTAGACGTTGAATGAACATTTTATTAAAGAAACGTCACTGGTATATATATTTCTGGATGCGTCAGTCGTTGAGCTTTTCTGCGCGGCGTATATACAGGAAACTGTTGTCCAAGTTCAAAGATCGAAAAAAGTTTCATTGTGTTGCAGCATTGTCATTAATGTGTCGGAAAATCTCTTTTTCCGTGACTGATTCTTTCGGTTAAAGGGTATTAATGAAACAAACGGAAGGTACGCATGAATGAAATGAATGCAAAATAATAATAATGAATAGGTGCTTTTTTACTTCTACATAAATTGAAAATAATTTAGACATTTAATGACGAGTCCCATTCCTGCACATGTCAATCCCTTTTCGTTTACGTAAACAAATGATGATTCAATAAGAATTCAATCGTCAATCATGTCTGAAGCCAATTTCTTGTCGCGTACTAGCAAACGAGAATACAAAATTTCAATTCTTCAAATTCAGTTCCTCGAACAAAAGTATTGAAATGTACTGAAAAGAATTGAGAATATGAATTTATTATTTCTCAATTCTTTTCCAATTCTTGTCATTCTACAAATATAGGACGTGCCTTATAAAGAATAGAAAATAAAAATTTCCTATTCGTCCCAAAGAATTGAAATGGATAGAGAAAGACATCCATGGCTGCATGGATTTTTTTTTAATTTGAAAGAAATCAAGAATAGACAAGAATTGCAAAATGTCAAGAAAATGAATTCAATATGAAAATCCTGAATTACATTACAATCTTTTTTCGTTCGCTGGGTTGTGAAACTTTTTCTATTTCGTATACTTCTGAATTTACGAAAATAAGTATGACGCTCTGAATTTCGAATTTCTTTGAATCCTTAATAAATTTTTAGGTTAGGATCGATAGATTTGAAGAATTATATTTTTTATTACCGCAATACAACAAGTATTTAAAAATATTCAATGTTGTTTTCTCGAATCTTTTTTAGTTTCATTTCTTTTCTTGTAAATCAAAAAAATTGATTTTATTTTTCAGAAGTAGAATTGAAAGAATTCAATTACATTTTTATTCTTCTTGAATCCCCTTTCGTTTACTGATTGAATGAAATGATTGAATAAAAATGATTAAATGGAATAACGAGTGAAAGGAATGTAAAAAGGAATTCAAGATGAATTTAAAATGTGAATTTTTTAAATTCTTTTGAATCCATTTTCATACACACACATTCACACACACACACACACACACACACACACACACACACACACACATATATATATATATTGATATGTATTCATATGCATTCTTTTGTAAAGTATTCAAATAAATTGATCACAATAAGCTGCGATCTTTGAAAGTTTTCGATATAATAACCGCTCTATAAATCTATAAAAATTCGAAATAATCAGGAATAGAAGAACAATTAAAGAAATTGGATTCAGAAACGAAAAATTAGATTCTTATTGAATATCTCAATCGTTTTTCATTTGCTGTTGATGAATGCATGAAATGAATAAATAAAGCGAATATACATGAAAAAAAAACAAAATAAATGATGATGAATAAAATTGATGAATGAATAAAATAATAAAAAAATATTAAATGATGTGTATAATGAGAAATGCATTAAAGTAAAAAATAATTACGAAGAGATTGGGATAAATGAAGTGATGTGACAAAACCAGTATAATGAATAAGTGACGATAACAGGACCTTAATTAATGTTTTGAATAATTGATTAAAACGATAATGCGATGCGATTTTTCATTATGAGATTATTTTACAACTCATTAAGGAACAATCAATATTCCTTATGGAAATGACATCAATCTGTAGAAAGCTTGTAAACGAAATGCTAAAGTGCCGGTAAGTTGACGAAGGAAATAAATTAATGAACTAAGTAAACTGAATGCAATTCATTAAATCCTCCTTCCTTTTATGACATGCCACTCTTTATTAATAAAGATTGTTTTGTATTTTGACTGTTATCGGTATGTAATTATAAACGCTTATGCGTAATATAGTCTTTTTGAAATTAATTTCAACTTAATTGCACATAAACTTCTAAACATATATATATATACAAACATGATATTTTTATTTCTAAAAAATTCTTTTTTTAATATTTTGTTTTGAAATTTTTAAAAAAATCTTAAAAAATAAATATAGGACAAAAATTGATAAGAAATAACCCAGCAAGAACAACAAGTAGCAATTATGCATAAATCATAGCTATTTTTTACATCAACGTTACATTCACGTTAATTGTTACACTTGTGGTCGACTGGAAATAAACAGTGACAACGATTTGTCAAGAATACATATGCCAATCAAAAACGTCAACAGTAAGATTACGCCAATGGTATAGGCGATCACTAAAAAATGAAATATAGAATTGAAACAAAAGAAAATGTGAAATGTTTCGAATATTTTATAAGAAAATCGATGATATAAAACTACGTAATTAATTGACATAAATGAAAAAATAAACGTCACGAATTAAGAAGCGATAAAAACCAAGCAACATTGAAAAGCTATATATTTATATACATACATATATATATATATATATATAATTAATATTTTAATATATATATATATATATGAAATGTAATTTAATAATTAATATATAATATATATATATAATTAACGTGTTAAAATGTTTGTAAATATACGTTTTTCAAGTTTTTTAAATATTACATTATTTTCTCGAGAACAAATGACATTCTTTCCTTGAAAAAGAAAAGGACGCGTAATATCTAAAAAAAATGAATTAAATAACCAAGTATAAGTAAATTAATGTTACCTTTAAATCAACCTCTAAATTCTACAGTACGGCGAATAAGCAGTTCAACATAAAACACAGCTCGCGGTTTAAAATAAAGCGAAAAAGTTTGAAACTTGCAACACAATTCAAACTATTCGAAAACCGAACAGGAGTTTGCATAGTAAAACATTGTAACCAAACTCGTAGAATTAGCAATATTATATTCATGCCTGGCAAAAATGATAGAATCATATAAGTATAGTTGTAAAAAAACATTATTGACCAAGGATTATGCAGATTCGTTTTATAGAGTAAAAGTTAAATACAAGTTTTTTTATTAAAGTTTTGTCAAAGTTTCTAAATGTTTTCATTGAAATTTATATATGAGTTGATATGCCTATAATTCGGCAACAAATTATAAATAACGGTAACAAACGAGTGTATAAACTTAAAATCAATTTATTGCAGTTGCAATTACATTCGTACTTCTTGTTGTCTTATTTTATATTTTCATTTTACTGCATGATTGAATCTATTATATATATATATATATATATATATCTATTATATAAAATACATTCATTCACAGACAGATGCGAAATAATTAAAAGCGCGCAATCGGATTTCGGATCTGGGATATAGTAGAGTTCCCTGTAAATAGCTGCAATCCCATTGGTCTCCGGTCTAACTCAGGTTTATTTCGTGTCAGTGATTTAATTTGCCGTATGTCGGTGATTATTTCATGGTAAAATAAATGAAAGGACAATGAATAAATCAAATTCTCAATTAAGCGTACAGTCCGGTAAAAAAATACACGGGCTTTAAAAAATATAAGCTTGCACTTCTCGGCTTTTTATCTCAAAAAAAAAAAAAAAAAAAAAAAAAATTACGAAATCAGGATGAGAAAAACATAAATCCACAGTATCGTTTAAAAATGAAGCATACATAAGTGATTTGCTGCCATATTTGCACGAATTTTAATAATTAATTGATGGCATGTAGGTTTTTTTCCATTCGTTCAAATCGGCCATAAAAGTAAATTGAATT
The DNA here is from genome assembly GCA_030522945.1 of Trichopria nigra. Classification (NCBI taxonomy): domain Eukaryota; kingdom Metazoa; phylum Arthropoda; class Insecta; order Hymenoptera; family Diapriidae; genus Trichopria; species Trichopria nigra. The sequence continues at coordinate 11,525 of JAPYZR010000815.1, forward strand.
CTTTTTTTTTTTTAATTAAAATTAGTTTTCAAAATTACTTATTTAATGATTAAATATTAATCAGTATACATAGACGTAGAATTTGTATGTCCAATCAACAATGATAAGAATTCAGACAGAATGAGTTCATAAAGTACACATCGAGACCAACCTTGCGTCGTCTTCTGAGCTTTTTTCCATGAACTCAAAAAGAGCCCATAAAGACGTTCTGAAAAATTGAGGACTTGAAGTGTACATTTTTTACTCGTTCTGTCCAACTTCTTTTGCCGGAGCTTATTGGGCGGCAATTAAATGAAAAAGATACACAGTAATAGAAATTCGATCGGTACCGCGACGACATGCGCATGTTTATATCGAGGTGCGCGCGAGCATATTAAACTATAGCTAGTAACTTTTTAATAAAATGTAACACCTCCTATTTAATACATACGTGATATCGCACCCGTGATAAAATACAAAAAAGAATAACTTGGCACGAAAGTCTTCCGCAGCAAATATATTTTCGCGGATTCCCGACGTTGATGTAACGTTTCGCACCCTCAGCTTTTTCATCCCTTTACGTTACGTCCTATGTGTCAGTTTTCAGTTTCGATCCTATTCCTCGCGGTATTTGACGTTATTTATATTCCTCTTTAAATTCCATTTCCCGTATTACACTCGCATGAAAAACGTTCGCCCTTTAATTTTGACCGGAAGCGAATAATATATAAGGTCGCTCCTCTACTGCCGCAGTCTCATACGCACCGGCAAAAAGACATCGAGATTTGTTATCTAAAGTGGTATGAATATATTCCGTTCCTTTCTTGCCGATTTGTGCATGGGAAAGTCGAGATTCGGGCAAAAAAAAAGAAGAAGTTACGTCGAGGGCCCTGACGGCGCGCTGCAGGAGCTTTTTTCGGAAATAAAACGCAATCGGAGATGGGAAGCCAACTTCCGCTACATTTCATATACATAAAATGCTGTTGAGAATAAGAAAAGTTCTCAATAGAGCTTGCGTATCGGTTCGCTCATTTTTCCTCCACATTCGGGGCATTCTACACTCTCGGGTGACACGGTTTTAAAGACATCGTTTGAACACGGCGACGCCTCTGCTTCCGTATATACCTATTTTTCACAAGCGCCGTTGCTATTGGTGATAAAGACCCGATCTTCTTTTTCTTTCTTTCTTTCGATGTGGTACAAATGCGATAGCAGTTTTATGACCTACGAGAGCATAATTTATTAGAGTCAATTTCTACGCCGAGCATTGTCGACATTTCAGAGGCGTACGTGCAGATCAAAATCTGGACGTATTGTTGACTGCTGAGCACGTCTGATAAAAAATGAAAGAAGTGAATAATAAAGTACTCTTCAAGACCAACCTTGCGTCGGCTTCTCAGCTTTTTTTCATTAACTCGAAAAAAGCCCCTAATAAAGATGTACTGAGAAATTGAGATCCGAAAGCGAGGCATAAGAATACTAGAAGAGTACTTTTTGTACTCATTCTGTTCAACTTTTTTTCCCAGAGCTGATTGGGCGGTAACTAATCAATTGGTATCAATGAATAAAGTGAATGTATCAAATAAGACTAAAAAGAGTAAGATTGAGACGATTAATGAATGAGACGAGTAGCAATGAGTAAAAGAGACAATCATTAGTGAGGCGAACGACAAGATCGAAGCGAATAAAAATGAATTAAAGGAATAAGAATAAATGAATAAGGACAGAAAAGTATACAGGAATAATTGCAATGAATAACAATTAATGAAAGGAGAGAAATTAACGAAACGACTTAAACGAATATAGGAATAGAAACGAATATGATTCGTACATTCGTCCATGAACGCAAAGTGGCCGTACATTGGACGTGCAATCATATACGAATAATGGACGTACAGACTTGTAAGAATAAAGGTAGCAAATAAAAATGAATAAAACGAATGAAATTAATTAAGGTAATAAAGTGCGATTGAAATGAAATAATCAAATAAAAATGAACTAAGGAAATAATAATTAACGAAAGACATAAAAGAGTTCAAAAGAATATACAAATTTTCAATTGATCAAATTCAGTTTCTTGATCAGGAATATTGAAATGTACTGAAATTAATTAAGCATTCCAATACGAAAAAAAAATAAATAAAAATAGAAAATATTTGCAGAATGTAAAGAAAGTGAAATCTGAATTTTATTTAATATATTTAAATAATTTTTCGTTTTCAGGCATGAGAATTGTATATGATATTATTCAAATGAATGAAAATGATTTTTGAAAAGAATTAAATGAGTGGTAACGAAGAAACGGAATGTATATAACAGAACAAATGAAATGAATGAACTGAATTAAGTAATTGAATTGAATAAGGCGAATGGAATAAATTGCTTCAACATTGCTGCAGTATTTCAGTGTGAAATATGAAATTAAAATATTGCAGAAATATTGCAGAAATATTTCAGCGAGATTTCAGAAATATTATGGCGCAATATACCTACATGAAAGATTGCTGAAATATTGCTGAAATATTGCTGCAATATTGCAGTGCGTTATGTCTTAATGTAATATTGTTGATATTACATAAATGTGATAATTTACTGATATATCTTACAATAATATAACGCTGCAATATGTCATCGCGTAATATTACAGCAATATTGCTGTAATATTACCTGCCGTGTGGGAAGTAATTAAACCAAATAAGAGTGATGGAAACGAATAAGAACGAATGAAAATGAATTAATAAAGTACAAATATTTAATAAAATTCCTTAAATCGAACAAATGATACAATGATAAAAATCCTCCTAAAAATAATAACAGTTTTGGAGATAATTTATATAAAATGAGAAAGTTGCTAACCGTGAAGCCTAAACGAAAGACCAATGATCTTCCTTAAATGATCTAAAAATTTCATACGAAACTTGTTATGGTCTACGCAGCCCAACAAGTACATTTCTGGTTATGTCAGAATTACGTAACAATTATGTAACATTCACGTAACAGGTATAGCAATTATGTCAATTTTATGTAAATTTTACCTTTAATGTTTGCAGGGAGCGAACGTATTTGGAAGACTTGGCGTTGGAAAAGTAAAAAATGTAATAAATCGTCATCTAATATGGCAAACATTAATTTCCTCGATATTACGTCGTCACACCATAAGAAATGTGTCATTAGGATAATAGCGGACGATTCCAAAGGAGAATCCACTCTACTGCTCTGGAATTACCGTATCATATTTGAATGGCAGTAGAGATCGCCGTATAAGGAGGTATAGAGAGAGAAATGGAGATTTGTGACACACTTTTGTACCCATAACTCGGCAAGCATGTAGGTATACAAAAATAAAAGTTATTCGCATAATGCGGGTGCATCCCAGTAAAAAAAAAAGGGGGTGGAATCGTGATTTCGCAGGTGTTACCATCACCCCCGGGCACGCAGTTGTACCAACGGCATGAGAAGTCAGGGGTTTCATTTGCGAATCGCGCTCCGGGAGCTGAATTTTCTCGCGCGGAAAAACGACCTGCAGAAAACGGAAATTGTACACAGGACGCTCGTTTTGGCATTCGTTCGAGATCCTTTACGAGGACGACGACGATGAGACTCTACTGAAGAACAAAATATATACGTGTGCCCCGTACATGGCATACATACGTACAAATGTGCGCTAGTGATAAAGTGCGCACTCGTAAGTGTAGACAAGACTTTCCTCTCCAGTTGATGGAAAATTCTCGATTCAACGACGTTTGTGCTAACTTACGTCGCTATATCGTGAAACGTAGTCTTTGTGTTAATGTTTGTGAGCGACACCCGGCGGGAGAAATATACGGGCTTGTTACTACTATCTTTTTTTTTTTACCGATACGACGCAGTAAAAAGAAGAACGAAGAATGGCTTCCGTTTCCATGGGGTTTGAAATTTTTAGCACGCTTTTTGTAGGCAGCCAGTGATGGGCTGATGAACGGATCCCTTGCCAAGGGGTTCATATATACGTTACAAAAATATACACATATTAAAATTGGAAAGAATAACAATCGTCTTTAATCACAATCAATCTACATTCAAGAAATAATAAAACTTCATCAACAATAAAATATTAATATGGACATTCTTGTAAATATGATCAGAGAACTTTCAAATTCAAAATGGCAGATCGGCAACATCCTGAAATATTGATCAAATTCATCTGAAAGTCATTACTCGGGGGTTTTTGTGGTCGTTCAATCCGAATCTGAAGGTATAATTTCAAAATTCAAAATGGCGAATCCAATATGGTGGTCAAATTTCTGAAGAATTGCTTCAATTCCGTATCGCGTAGTGTGCCTAATGTCCTTTTTAAATTTTATGATCTCCCCGGACCTGTAAAGGTTACTGAAACTCAATTAATGGATGTAAATATACAAACGAGGATGATGAACAATGATTAAAAGTTGTTTGTACTATTTGACATTATCAATAAAAGTAAAGTATCTTTAAGGGATGAAACGAGTTGCTTGATTTAAAATGATTAAAAATGATCGATTTCATCACATGGGACAATTTAAATACGTACTCCGATAAAAATGTCTATTTGTATATGAATAAATATCCAGAAACTGAAGGAACGAATAAACGTAGTGCCTTCGGTGTACGACACGACGAGACGGTAAAGGGAAAATGGGGTTAACATACTTTATCCAGCCGTGCACGAAATCTTGGGACAACGATTCTTAAGTTCGCGTTGTGTCCGGCGACCTCCTTAAAAGCTTCAGAAATCCTTTTCTGCAGTTGTGTAATCTGATCTTCATTCACTTTAAGATACGTCGGTTCCCGATCGATAAATCGGCTTAGCGACTTTCTCCTCCATCCCTTTGAATATACACTCGACGTCGCCCTATATAAAGTGCAGAAAAGCCATCCACGAAGCGTCAAGGGTCAAGTGGTTCGACGTACATTTCTTTTTCGTTTCTATTCACTTGCTTCAAAACCTTCGCACAATCTGCAAATAATTTCATTATGTCGTGGAGGACAGGAGTGTTGGTAGGGGTGGGTTTGGGGAGGAGCTTTCAATTGGGATATATAGTAAAGTAAAAATCTGAAAAGCATAAGAACATTCGATGCTTTCAGGTACTCGCCAGCATTACGTTAACAGTATTAATCGATCTTCGAATTTTTAAATCTGTCGTACTCCTTGCAAGCGACCTTTTAGAGCTAATGGACCGCGATGAAAAATCCGAAAGAACATTTTGCCCGAGTATTAAAATGTCACGACGGCAGCGCACCGAACGCCATTTGAAGCATTGAATTATTTATTCGGAATATATTTAAAATGAAAGCTGTATGGGATATTTTTTAATGTATGTTTTTAAGGAATATCATCTACATGCATATATATATATTCATTCGTGGATTTCAGTTACGCGAAACTGAGAGTGAATTAGTTTACGTTGCCGCCATAGATTTTGTATACGCTTATGAATTTTGACATTCTTTAAAATACATATACCTTACGTCATCGTAAATATCAAAAACTTTTAAACGTATGTCTTGTCAAAATTTCCAAAATTCCGTATGTCGATTTTTTCAAAAATCAGTTGTTTTTTGGGGATCACTGATTACGAATCCGCTGACAAATTTCTGAAATTCAATATGTCGGATCCAATATGGCAGACGAATATTTTCGAATTTTATACAATCTATAGATATTCAATGTTATACAAATGTTATACAATTACATAGGACAGTATCGGAAAGTACGATAAATTTTACGTCAAAAATGATGTCAATATTTTTTTTCAATGTTGATCAGCTTTCAGAAATAACAACCGAAAAGTTGCAAAATAAAATCGTTCATTTTGGAATTAATGAGTTAATATGTGGCAAATCCATCGAGTGATGACGTTGCAAAAAGTATGCGGGAAATTGTATTTCCCGTACTTGTAACGAAATATGTGCTATTTTCGTCAAAATGAAAGTGATATCATATACGACGAAAACATAATTTTTTAGCCTTCTTCTCGATTTCAACTTTGTTTTTTTTCTGCTGAATTGTACATGCGGAATCATTTTTGTTATTATTTGATTAATTCTCGCGAGAGGGTTTTCAATTGCTTGTGATGAAAACGGTCAAAAACATAATGACAATTAGTTGTTTCATCTGAATTTCATCCGACATTTTGAATAAATGGTTTCAACTATTGATTACAGTATTTCCTTTGTTTTGTTTCTTACCAATTTTAAATTATACTTATTAGAAAAAGTGAGAGAAGTCAAAAGATTTCATGATCCTAATTTTGCTCTTCTTGTTTTCAACTTTTGTTACTTTTTATGTATATTTTCGTCGCTTTTACACACTTATGTCAACGTTGGCCAGAAGCAGTATAGGCATAGTCTATCTACAGTAAATATTATTTTTTTTTTTTATAATTTTCGTTTATATGTACGGCTTTTTTGTCCACTTTTTTTTCAATTTCATCATGATATATGTAAGCAACATGCATGTTTTCTCGTATTTTGATTAATTTTGTGACTATTTTCGTCAACATTCGAGTTATCGATTTTTTACTTTTGGTTTTATTTCCATCATTGTTATCAAATTTCGTCACTTGTAAAAAATGTTTAATATTTACGTCAACATTTTTCAGTAATAAATCTTCTCATCTGTTATTGTCACTTCTGTCATGTCTATGAATTTATTTAATTTCATTGTTTCAGTTTTATTGTCCCTGCATTTCAGCTTTTTTGTCGCTATTTTTCATTTCACATACGAATAATTGCTCCACTCAGCTTTTGCTTCTTCGTATAAATTTCATTAATTTTAATCACTTGTTTCAAACTCTACTCAGTTTTCGCGTCGTTGAACGCAGTCGTATATTGTTGTTGTTGCTAGTGTTCCGTAACAATATTATGAAACATTTACGGAATCACTTTCACGACTGTCAGGCTGCCTGCTTATCACAGCATAATTCACACGAAACTTTTTTTCATACGGAAAGTTACAAATGTAACTAAATATAGATATTTGTATAAGTGTGTGTGTGTGTTATTTCATTTTAAAATTTCATAAGAAAATAATAAACCCTTCCTAATACAATGAAATTAATAACGAATATATACGGGTGGGATTAAACCGACACATTTTTATATACCAGAAAGCAGCTTAAGGTATAACTATATAGAATATTAAATTTTTTCATCCACATACGATATACGTTTCACCGGCCAATTTGTTATTCATTACGGCCGATAGAAGAACTCATCGATTTCGAATTTTCCGTGAATTCGTCGAAGCCCCAAATTATTGATAGTAAAGGAAGAAATAACGTGTACGGACATTTCGGTTTTCGTTCCTTGCCAGTTGGACCGTAAATTGCGATACTTACCTTTTTATCGATCCGACTGCATAAAACCGCATTAAAAGTAATGCGTATACTGAAACATTCTCCATTAGATGGTTATTAAATGTTGAACACGGTTAGAACTATGTACATAAAAGGCGTTAAAACCGTATGAAATATGTAATTAAGATGTGCGGAGTTATAAAAGTGCATTAACACGTGTAAATTATAAACTTGCAATTCAATAACGTCAGTTCTTGCTAAATATTTTTTTATGGCCGCGGATTTTAACATATTTACATTTTTTTTTTTGTTGTCAAATGTTTTTACACAACATTTATGTTTACATTGTATAACTGGTCCGAGTTCTGGCTTTCGACAACATATGTAGGGTGTCTTTTTAATGTGTGAGAAAAGGTGGTCATGGTTGGGCCGCGTTTCGACCTTTGTCTGTAACCTCCATTGTAGGACGAATTTTGCGTTTTCTCGCATATAGCTGGAAAAATCTTTTAAAATGTTATGTGTATGCTTTCAAAAATGATTGGAAACGTAAAAAGTAAATACCCAACCTGCACTATCCACAACGGTCCAACAATCAGTTTGACATCGTGTAACGCAGACACTAACGAGCCTCCACTACGTTTATAAGATCATCAATCAATTTACAAATCGACACAAACTATAGGAACCGAACATCGCAAAGTGACAGGGATAGTATATATGAACTTACCAATAATTACATAAGTAGAGACGCAGAAAAAGGTCCATCCGATTTGAGGAACGTTGCATCAGTAATGTAACATGGATTCCGCAATCCATCCTATTCCGCAAGAACAGTAAATTAAACAGTTGAAGAGAGCAACTGATTGGCCACTCAAGGGATAATAAGTCAGTTCACGTTCAGAAAATGCATATAATGAAATTGTGGTGCAAGAGAACTCGACATCAGAGCTGCTGCTACTATACTGGTCCTCATGAAGAAAACCGTAATTTTGTGGATATGTATGATGTCTGTTAGTTGTATATAGTTTGACGAAGTACTCGAATGACAAAGCTAAACGTCATAAACACCATGGTTCCAATAATAAATTAATCTTACTATAGTCAAATAAATAAGTCGATAATCAAGTACCGTACCACTGACCAATATTGGGGCCACACTCGGTTTATGATGAAAAATTACAGACGATTAAAAAATCTGATTCAATAACAGTTCAATTAAAATTATCCCAAGTAAATTTGCCGCCACTAACTTATCAAGCCCTAAGCTAGTATGAAGCCTATCGAATGACGTCTTCGGTATCGGATGTGAACAGACGAAAGTTTGCCTCAAACGTCAAGTTTCATCAGACCACGTCGATTGTCCAGTGCAGCGCAAATTGTCGGTATAACGACCCCTATCCACGTCCAACCTGACCCCTTTGAAAATAAAGCCCTTGGACAAACTTATCATCCACCGCATGGTAGTAGGTATTATTTTCTTCTTAACGACCGCAACGTTTACGAATCCGACAAATAACGCACATCCTCCCCTTGAAAGGATCTGCAACATGGGGATCGAAAGGTGGAACGAAAGGGAATGGGCGGGACATGGCTTAGATAACGGAGCGAAGTTACGCGAAAGCGAGGAAGAATACTCGATACTTTGATCCAAAAAACGTGCAAGACTGGAAAGCGGGTCAATTAAAGCTCACGTTCGGATAACAAAGAGAAGAGAGAAATGGCCTCTGGATACCATTCTTGCGTGCGAGATCGGGGAATCGAACTTTGCTGGAAGGGCTTGTACGTGTGACGTTCATGGACCCATCCGAGGCCAGTATGTGTAAATGTGTTATTACCACACGAATGTACCTCGTTATTCTTCCATGATTTAAATAATACTTTCGATGGAGCTAATGGCTTCATAAATGCATCAGCGTTATTTTCCAATTTCCCGATCGCGCGTGATATATTCATGGTCTTTGGAAATTACCCTAAATTTTAAAAAGTGGAAAATGGATCTTTGTTTCGTTAAAGGTAAACTGTTCACTATCTGAACAATAAAATTAAAAGACTATTACATCGATTCATCCTGGAAATAGTTGTAGATTGCATTTTTGCCGGAGTCCAAAATTCGATAACTTAAAAACCGTATAATAAATTTGTAGTTAAAGAGACAGTCACGGGGCATTTCATTTTACAGAATATCACGATGGCAATATAATTTATTTGATTTTGCACGTTTTATTCAATCCTTTCGTTCCATTAAACTTATCTACTTATAATTCCGTGCAGTCGTTTCATATGTATCATTCGTGTCATTCTAAAAGTAACGTATTACATTATATAGTGTTATAGCATTAGTATTAAAGGTTCTCTGAAGTTCTAACTTTTGCAAGCATTAATTTTTCACCTAAAATATATGAATTGAATGTCTAAACGTTCTTCGAAAGTTTCAGCTTTGATACGATAATTCTTACTTTTTGTAACATTTGGAATCATCGTAAGGGTAAGGATATTTCAATCATATTACGTATTCCTTAGTAGAAAATCATACCAGTTTATGGCCATTTTTTATTGGACTCCATTATTTTTAGTATAGAGGCCAGAAAAATTAGGCAGAAACTGGTGTCATTTTCTATTAGGGTTATTGTCAGTCTGGAAAGCAGAAATTTCAAGATGTGACTAGCCATTTGTCATGCATATATCTGTATTTACGTAGATTGTGTTTTTGACAATAATGACGGTATTATTATTGTTATTGTTTTCTTTATTCGTTAAATTCATTCATTTCATTCGATATTATGTTAGCAATCAATTCGTTTCATTCCTTCTTTATGTTTAATTTTTTTTTTTTTTTTTTTTTTTTATTTTTTTTTTTTTTTTTTTGTACAAGTAGTTATATTCGTTTATTTCTTTCATATAATGAATCCGACACATATAGTTTTTTTTCAAAACTTTGGCTGATATTGTTATTACAGTAGAAAATAAATTATTTTCTGGAATGCTGACCCAGCCTTATAAAAAAAAAAAAAACTGTTTATCCCTCGGACCAGATTATAATCAATTCAAAAGTTTGCTCGCTCTTTTTCTAACCTCAAAAAACTTATGTTTTCGGTAATTTTCTGAATTCTTACCCTGGATTCCCATTCAGAAGCTCAAATTCTACGACAACTGACTAGATTTTCAAACTTCAAAATGGTGGCTCCAATATGGCGGATCCATTATGACAGCTGTTTTTAAAAATCGCTCAGATTTTCTTGAAACTTGTTATTCGGGAGTTTTCGGGGACGCTGAATATTTATGAGTTCAACGTAAGATTGCTATAATTCAAAATGACGGATACAATATGGCGACGGAATTTTTGAAAACTGATTATAAAATTGCTTGAAACTTTTCACTACAGGGGATTTTAACGCATCAATTCTATGGAATAATCTCGAGAAGTTATTGAATATAAGTTTTTCTAATAATATTATTTGAAATATATATTATTTGTGAAATAAATTATTTGAGAATATTATTAGAAAAAATTATATTCAAAATAGGTCCAATCTTTAGAAATTCCATAAAGTTTCATTATTTAAAAAAAAAATTGTTTTAATAATCTATGTTACTATCACAGGCTGTAATAAATAAGTTGAATGAATCAACAATATATATAAAATGTTAAAGTAACTTTTTAAGGTCTTCTACGAATTAAATTATATATAATAGTAATTAAAATTATATATATATATATATATATATATATTTTTTATTATGTAACAATTTTTATGTTGTCGCATCCCAATAATTGTTAATCATCGAAAATATTTATCAGTTTATTACAATGTACTAAAAAAGTTTATATACACTCCATCTTCACGGCGATGAAATTCGTAAAATTAAAAAATGACAGATAAAATGTGATATTACTAACATATTGAAGTATACAAAATATGTTCATTAACATATTCTGCAGTCAATATAGATATTACAACTTTTTCCATTTTTACCTCGACCCGCATTCATTATTGTTACTATCAAATAGACAAATAATGTGTGCTGCGTCAAATAAATGTTATTTGATTAAAATAGATTTTTCATTTTTATTTAATACATGAATAATTTCTCAATGTTAAACTAGAACGAGCAATTGCTCGAAAAAGCGTGAGACCTCGAAGGAAGTAGAATTTTTCTCAAAGAAGTTAATACACGTTAGTGATGTGAAGCGGCTAGCAGACCATTAAATCGATTATAGATACAATAATTCCAATACGATATAATGTTATTTGATATAATTTATTTCGATAAAGGCAAAATGTTGCATTTCAGCTATTTCGTTTGGATCATGAGTTTTCAAGTACCCGATATATCTTAGGTTAATTATCATGGCAACTGTTTACTTGTTCAGGAATGATAAAAAATTGACACTGAATTTCTATTCATGAACATTTCAAAATCAAAGTAATTAGCTCCGTTGAAGATAAATCCATTAATCGATAAACATTTTCATTATTCATATGTGTCAATGTATCAGTAGAAAAAATTTTTGCAAAATACAAAATTTTAGAAAAAATGTAGTGGAAAATACGGCCATTTTTTTGTTTGCGTATATTTTTCATTAACGGTTGTAAATTCCTTGATATGTTTTGGTTCAAACTTGACAATCCTGAGAATAATTGTTCGCCATTGGATAAATCCGTTTTTTGGATATTCGACTTTGACGCCAGATTGCAAGATACATGAAAATAAAGAACAAAATTTTCTTTATTCATTAATAATGTACTATAATATTTTCAAAAAAAGTTTTAGACTTATTTTTATCACAAGAGATGAGAAGAAAAAATGTTAAAGTGACCTTTTAAGGTCACTCTACGAATTAAATTATATATGTATAATAGTAATTAAAATTATTTACAAATATAATCAGAGTAATGATTATATAAATAAATTTACATTCTGTTATAAACTGCAATAATACTAAATATGTAAAAAAAAAAGTTTAAGCTCTTTTTCAAACAAATTAATTTGCGAAATCTGATGCTTGAAGCCGTTAGGGAGGGAATTTGAGTAATAGAATGTGGACATTCGAAAACTTTACACGTAAGAATTATCATAGGCTTTCCCACACGACGTTCAATGCAACGTTTGAAATTTCCCACAGGAATGAAACGCGAAAACCCAGTTTCCTGGGAAAACTCACCTATTACTCAAGGAAAACTTTCGCGTTGCTTACACATATATATATATATAGTCAACTGTTTCGAATGATGCCGAATACAAAAGTGAAAAATGTGCCGATAGGTGAAAAGCAGAAATATTTGATATTCAACAAGATCGATTGGCAGTCGTAATGGTGTCACTTTTGTCTTCTTGAGTTTATGGATTAACATGTTTACTCGGTAGTTCATGAAACAAATTTATATGGAAATTTAATTGATTTCGATGAAACTAATGGACTTCACGAGGATAAAAATGGTATTTAATTTTTTTTTTTAATTGGAAACTTCCCTTTAAAAAAAAGATACATCAAATTTCACCCTTCGATTTTGAAAGACATAGAACTGGACGAGTAAAAGGAAAAACAACAGTGTATGAAATATCAAGAAAATTTCGCTGGAAAAACGTATACAAGATGTAGGAAAAGAACAAATAAAAACAAAAAAGTCATCTTTGTTATTTGTAAAATTCGTCATCATTCTTACAATTTTGAGAACTGAGGCTGGGCAAGAAAAAATTTACATTAATTACCCTCTGATGTCATCTTTTCCCTACAGACCAGAGATAATCTTTTATCACTTTCGTCACGAAGATGAAATGCGCAAATTCAACCCCTTATCAACGATATGAATATGGGCGCAACATGTAGAATAAATTACTGCAATGAATCTTCGTAAATGAGTAGATAACAATTGCATGTATTTTTTCATATTTAGAAAAAGAACGTAATATATTGACATTTGAAATAAAGTAAAAACTGCCAAGTACTTTTTAACCCACAGTCGAAAATTATGGCCTCGAGTTACTGCACCAAAAAGAAGCAGAAAAAAAACTGCAGAATAGTTTTTCAAGAAGAACATATATTTTTTCGAAAACCGAAATGAAGATTTATATTTACATTGGCTTGCATTTCGTGAAAGATTTCTCTTTCCGATACGCTGGAAAACCATTTAGGCATTTATCTTCGTTTTGTTGCAAATACTCTATATTCGCTGCAGTTTCCACACCCATACCAGAACAATATATATGAAAAAATCAAAGAGTAGATTTTACGAATTGCAAATTACTTTTTCTACAGTCGCCGAATGTTCTGAATGGACGCAAAAAGTGAAGTTATATAATGCAAAATAACATTTCGTCAAATCGATGCGCGCTAAACAAATTCTATTAAAATCAATATTTATGCAGTTTCAATTCAATTGTCAAACTCCGCGGACCGACAAAAAAAACGTATCAAACTAAATGTTGAATGAGAACGGGGCGCACGAACGGCACGATAAATACAGCCATATTTATATATATAAAGCCCTGTAAATGAATAACTTTATTACGGGAAAATTTTTAATTGAAATACGTCCTTTCATCCGGATCGCATTTACGTTCGGTTTATTTTCACGTCACTGCCTTGACAACGTTATTGCAAAAACCCTGACATATTTTAAAATGAAAGAACCCAGTCAACCATCACAGAAGTTATGTCACAGTTATGTAACAGTTACATTAAAATTTCCGCCTCAAAATTGTCACAGTTACAATAACAGTGATTGTGACGTAATAGTTACATAGCAATTGCAAGCAAGAGAAAATATCATTTTGATATTTGGCTCAAATATGTCTAAATGTTATAAAATAATGAAATTAAGAAAAATAAATTTTGAATAATTTCTTTGCTTACATAAGTTTCTACAAAATTTTCATTTTTTACTTTAATTAATTTGTTGTAATTAATTTAAATTAATTACTTGATAGATATCCGGGCTCGAGTCAGGGCCAAGCTTGCGCCCGGATATTTACAAACTGATTTCTACTATAGCGTATATATATATTATATATATTGCCTTTGATGACGAAAAAATAGGGTGTCATTTTTTTTGCCAGGGTGACCAAATTCAATACTTTGCCCGACCTACGGTGCGGGTCGAAGTAATAATGTGTCAAAGAAAGGACTAATTAAACTATATATTTATTAAAGTATGTAACACATTTTAACATATAAACACAGCAAATATATCATTAAAGCTATAAAAATACCTTATATAAAAAACGTTTCATAAAACATCAAAGGAACGTTCAAAGAAAGAAATATAAGAATAGTCCATAAACCTTACAACACGAATATCGCAGGAATTGAACCTTATAAAGACACATTGCATACAGAGCTTCTAAGTGGCATGGTACATCAAATAAAATGCCAACAATGTAATGCAGTTTATATAGGAGTAACAGGTAGATTATTAAAAACGAGAATATTAGAACACAAAAGAAATATTACAGGAGATATCAAAAATTATACAAGATTAACTATACACAGAATAAATGCAGGACATAGAATAAAAAAGGACAAACAACTTTGATAATGATACCGTCAAAATACTGGCAAAAGAAAAAGTACAGAAAAAGAAGAAACTCTTTTATTAAAAAAACTAGGGGCTCTGTCGCCTGGACCCCCGGCTCCCTTCGCTCGCAATTGTATGTTATGAATCCTTTATAGAAAGGATATCAATAAGTTTAAATTTAACGCTTCTATTCGTGTTATTTGTAATATTCTGAAAACGTCCATTTCCACGCCTTCGCCCTCCGCACACTGGCAAAGTATTTAATTTGTGCGCACAATTTTGTAATTCT